>PPHD01000094.1:0-72281 GCA_002909625.1 Bambusicola thoracicus
CTTCCTTCCACCCTTCCTTCCACCCTTCCTTCCAGCTGAGCTGCAGAGCGCGGTGCTGTGGGTTGTCCTGCACAGGGCAGCCACAGGTCACACCTTGTGCAGACAGTAACCAAAGCGCTAGTGCTTGCAAAGTACCACAAAACTGGCGTTAGAGCAAAAAGAAAACTCTATCCTTGCAACTCACTATTTTGGAAGGGTGGTGTGTGGGAAGGCCCGGTTTATTCATCAGGCGGCAGCTCCCGCCAAGGAGCAGCAGCAGGATTGGTGTTGCAGTGCCGCCCTGCGGCTCGCGCTGGTATCGACGCGCGCCCACCGCCTCGTGACGGCAGGAGACGTTGGCCCTGGGGAGAAAACGGCCGGAGCTGCCGCGCGGCGCCTCCTGCGCCCAGCCTCAAACAGCACTTCCTCACATACTCTGAGGCTATATAGCTTTTGGCACTCTTATTATTCACGCCTAAAGTCTTACCGTGACGTGCTGGGGGGAGAAGGTCCTTGTGTGCAAATGTGAGTACCAGCAGCTAGCAGTTTGTCTCAGCAAAAAGAGAGCCACTTGTGAACCACCAGAACGGACGAGCCAAGTGAAAGTACATCTTGTGGATGTGGATAGCGTGACTCAAAGGTAAGGATGGGAAACAGCTTTCCTTTTCCTCTTGGTTTCAAAACTGCCTGGATTTGTAATCCAGTCTATCGAGGTGGGAATAGCTGTGGTCACTAGATGGCAGCAAAGGACCGACGAGCTCATGCTATCCAACAGGTGAAGTCCGTTGGAGCTCGGCCTGGGTTTGCCCTTGGGAGGAAGGGCTCGAACACATCCCAGCGAGACCCTGAAAACGGGCAGTTCACTTATCAATCAGGTGTTCGGCTTTTTCTTATTTTCAGTTTCTTTAAAAACTGATAGGTTGTATTTGCAATCAGGAAATGATTGCCAGACTAAAAGTACAATTCTGAGAAAGAAAATGGAGCTTAGCCTCACCAGGACAGGAGAGTAAGGCATCGCGTTCCTGAATTACTGCTGCATGTTTCAAATACACCGAGGTTTGGGGGATTCAGCTGGAAGCGTAAGGAACATTTTTGTGCCTTGGAATTATCAGGAAGAAATTCTTCTCTGTATGAACTGACCTCTCTCAAAATGCATTTTAGAAAAGAATCTTTCATCACACTGAAAGCTTTAATACCAATCCATGGCATACCACGGTAAAGCACAGTTGGTATCTGTCCATTACCCAGATGCTGTATACTGGTGGCCTCCCCTCCACTATACTGTATATATCTTGATTTTACACATTTTACACGAAGGCTGATCTCGTTTGAAGACAGGAGTTTTCTGTGTCTGAAAAAGCAGAGCCAGCTGGTGTATCCTACTCCCACATACTGTTGTGATTTGAAAGAAGTGTCATAGGAAGCAGAGGGACTAAACGAAGAAGTTAACTTGACAATATATACAGCAGAGAGCTGATGGGGATAAATCTGATTACCTGTTTTTGTATTTGCCCACTGCTGCTTCTCAGTGGTTCTGTTGCAAGGGCTTATGTGGGATCTCAGCACTTATTACTGTCTCCTGTGAGATGTGGGATTTCAACCGTGTGCGAGTAAAAGTGATCTGTTAAAAGCCAACACAAGGCCCCCAGACTACTACACAGTATGTTTAGAGATAAAACAAAGAGCATGTTTTTACAAACCATACCCTACTATGTAACTTTCATAGTTACTCATGATTGACAGCTTTTCATTGACAGTACTGCATCCGAGTCTGAGACCCCAACACAAGGGGGCCATGGATGTATTAGTGCAGGGCCAGAGGAGGGCCACAGAAAGGATCAGAACAGCCTTCCAGTACCTAAGGGGGGCTACAGGAAAGAAGGGGACCAACTCTTTATCAGGGAGTGTGGTGATAGCAGAAGTGGTGGTGTTTTTAAACTGAAAGAGGGTACATTTAGGTTAGATATTGGGAAGAAATTCTTTGTGAGGGTGACGAGGCCCTGGAACCGACTGCCCAAAGAATCTGTGAATATCCTTGGAGGTTTCAAGGCCAGGCTGGGTGAGGTCTGGGGCTGGCCAATCTGGTGGGAGGTGAAAAAGATGTTGTAGAAGTACAAGTAAATAGTACAGGAGCTTGAGTGTTAAACAAATTTGGTGATTGCCAGTAACTTCAGAGCTATGTATTTCCTCAATTTCAAAAAGGCACATTTCCCAAAGTCCGCAGATGTAGGTGCTGTCCTTGCCTGGTTACTTAGAGGAGCAGTGCAGCTTCTTCCATCAGTTCTCATTATCAGCTGTCAAGAACAATCTTGTTCCATGGAAGACAGAAGAATATGTTAAAAGGGTAGCAACCTTATACATAGGTACACATCCATGAGTGCCATGCCATTTCATTCTTGAGGATGTGCTGGCAGATTCCTTCCTGTATTTAACATAAACTAATTAATGCAGTCCCCTTACAAGGTTTGGGTAGGGAACAGGTGAATAAACATGTCAGTCAGTCAGGCCAGTAGCTTGATTTTAAAATAAAAATTAGGGAATACTTTTTCTGTCTTTGTGAGAAGATGACATTTCTTTTCTATACCATGAAGTGGTGACTGAGGATTGTGAAGGCTTTGCAGACCCATTTATATAGTTATTGCAAAGATGTTCAAAGTGACTGCTGAGAAGTTGCAATTGATGGGTATGAGAGAGGCACAGGGTGGAAGAAATTTTCAGGGGCATCCAGTGGATGCCTCACAGGCCATTTGGTGAGTTGGCTGCTCTATCAGCAGGAAACCTCTGAAACCATTGTTCCCAAGCACTTGCTGATGCTGCTATCTTCATCCTCTTGGTAAAGGAGAGACTCCATGGGGCTGAATGGTCACCCTGATACCCTGGCCTTCAAACCTCAAAGAGATTGTCATTGTACAGCTCTGAGCTTTGGTATTTGTGGTACAGTGACACTGAAAGACAAATTTTGACTCTTTTGAAACCTGTGCAGTTATTATTCAGTTGTTTGTATGTGCGTGTGTGTGTGTGTGTAAATATTATACTGAAGAAAGATCATAATCTGCGTTGGGCAGATTCAGAGGTCATTCAGAGATAGGAGAAAAGACTTTTCTTCAGGCCACTCTGCTGCAAGCAAGTCGCTAGTTAAAAGGCCAGTTGCATTAATGGCCTGTGTGTTCTTCAGGAGAGACATGTCAGCTTTACCATTCCACTTGACCATGAACTGTTGAGACTTTGGACATTGTGCAAGTTAGTTTTGCAGCCTGTTCCCCCCCCTTCCTCCAAGTCAATACCAGCAGGATGCTTCCAAATGCTTTATGATAGTACAGTTCTGTAAATTTGCTTTTTCACTGCCAATAGTAATTTCTGGGCTTTATCTTCCAGTTCCTGCCCCAAAAGTTTTTCTCTTTATGTCACCATAATAATTAATTTATAAGCTTAGAAATGGCAGGTCACGTTGATTATGGAGATTACCTCCGCGAACAAGCTCCCTGAAATAACTTCCAAGGCTGCGTAAGGAACCTTACATGTGATAATTAATTATGCAAACCTACCTTTAACATATCTTTAAGTAATCAGAACAAGAGAGGATAGTTGTCTTTGTTAATTATCATGAAAATTTTTATTGTGAATATTGTAATTATGCATATTAACTGTGTCTACTGTCACTCATGGCCTGATTAACTTCAGGTAGTATTATTTTCTTTCCATTGTCACTATAACAAAGGGCTAATGAAAATAAAAAGTCGGAAGTTAGAAGCACTGCTATTTCATTTCAGGATAGATTATTCTTCATGTAATCTTAAGTTGTTTGGCTGTTTTAGGAAGCCAGATGAGTGTGATACAAGTAAAAATGGGCTCAAATTCAGCTTTCTGGCATGTAAAATGTTCAAGTGTCTTGGCCCTCTGCAAAATCAAATGATCCACCAGACCACTCATCTAATGGAAACTATTCTATTGCCCAAGTCTGGCATATATGTGGTGAAAAATGTGCCTTTACATCAAAGGTATAACTAACTGAACTGACCTATCAGTCAGCAAAAATCTTCCTAAGTTGTCTTCAGGGCTCATTACTGCTTATTTGAGCTGAAATATGAGTTCATTTCAGACAGCTCATATAACCAGCTTCTACTTGCTATTACTGTAGTCACAACAGGTATTCCCCCTCTTCCTTTACTTTTCATCCTACTGTTGCACAGGATGTATTACTTTTGATACTTATCTGCAAATAACATCATAGTAAAACAAGCTGTAACAGAAGGATGCTGTAACAGGTTACTGGGTTTCACAAAGACTTATAGCTATGCTGAGGAAAATTACCCACGGATCCAAACTTTGAGAGCTCACAGTTGTTTCTTTCCTGTAATGCCCAGAGATGAAACACCTTAAATCAATCGAGTTCCTTGCAATCTGCAAGCCAATGCAAAGAAATGAATTATACATCAGTGCTTGTTACTCAAGAACATCAGTTTTCCCCAGCAGTGGAATGAGAGAACAGTCAGGACTTAAGCCCAAACATATGTGCACCTAAAATTTTGATTGAAGTATCGCACTTTTCATTAACTACTGATTTACGTGCACTTACTTAGAAACTACCTAATGTAAAACATTTGACAGGAACTAGCTTTTCCCAGACTTTGACGATGAGTCTGGGAGAGGATTTCATTTGAGGGTATTTGCCTGTTGCTGGTGATGCGGAAGGAATTCAAGACTGAATCTTTCCTGAGCTGTGAGGTTGTCTGGAGTAGAACTCCAGTTCACTCAGAGGATGCAGTAGCTTCAAATTGTGTCTTTATATACTCTTTTAGTAGCAAGGGACTCTAAAGAATTTACTTACCTGTGATAATTAAATATAGATCTGCTCCTAAGCTACAAGTCACTTGACACAGTTTAGCTTGGCCATTGTGAACAATTGTAGTTAGGCGATAGGTTTCAGTTTGTGTTTTCTTCTTAGACTGTTGTGTGGTATCACTGATGGTGCATCAGTGAATGATACACTGCCTTACAGAAAATAAGCCAAAAAGAAAAAAAAAAAGTGCCAATTCAAGTGATATTCTTGGTTTTCTGTTTCATTAAGAAGCTACAACATCGTCCCTTTTTTTTTCTTTCTTTCTTTCTGAACCCAAACCAGCTCCACTTCTGTTCTCTGCTACTTTCTACAATCTGGACTCAAAGAGTTGTCATGTCTGAATTCTGAATTTGAAGCTCAGAGTATGGTAAGATGGCTCGAATCTCCATAAGATTGCTTTGAAGTACAGTTTTTAAGTTTGCCCCAGTTCTCCATATGTTAAAAACAGGAGAGAAAGAGAGAGAGACAGGGAAAGAGGAATAAAGAGGGAAACTGTGAGGAACACACGAGATCATGTTGGTCACTGATTTCAGAACCTGACCTAACTTACCTCAGTCTCTGCAGGACAACCTGCTTTGTAGATATTTGCAAGTACAGCTTCCATCCTGCTCTGTACACACCATTTCAATGTCATCCAATTAGAAACTACAGCTGCGATGCCACTTCAGCTTTGTAGTTTGCCCTTTTAATTTTTATCTGTTGCTATGGTACCAACAAATGACTGCAATCACTGATGTTTATATTTCAATTCAAGTTGCATCAATACAGACCTTAGAAACTACACAATACAAATTTGACTTGACAGTATACTGCTTTTGTTGTCATATGTAATGAATTGTTCACAATAATCAGGATTCATCACAATCTTTTGTAGCTGAAGCATTTGGAAAATTCTTCTAACTAAAGGGTTATCAAATGATCACTTATTTTTTGATACACACTTAGCCAGTGCTCTTCACACAGATGGACAATATTTCCTTCGCACTGTTTCATGAGTTTCATGAAAACAATTGTTTTAGTGGCCCTTCTAGTGTTGAAATACTTATTAGTCTTATATTTCCCTTGTATTAAGCATATTTAAAAAGAGAGTTCAGTACTTCCTCCCATGCTTTGCCTGTCTTGTCTATTAGATTATAAGGGCTTTTTGAGCAAGGACTGCAGAGGCTTACATATGGGAAATCTATGAGCTGCAACACTAATAAACTATAATGTGGATTTCTGGGTTTGAGTAGCAGCTGCTGAGCTTTGAAGAAGTTGAGAACAGCAGAGAAAAGAGAAAGTGAGTGCAGGAATCTGCCCAGTGCTGTTCAGAGCAATGGGCAGCTTGAGCAGCAGAGCCAATTGCTCCATTGCCTGCACTCACCACTGACATAGTGCTGCCTTCACGTTCTGTTTGGGGATCTCAGCACCACCATTTTGAAGGCAGTTTAGCCAAAACTATATAGATATAGTATGAAAACTATGCTCCTGAAGTCTTGGGTCTTTCTGCCATTGATTTCAGCTGGGAGAGAGCTGCTCATTCTCACTTCACCAGCTGCTAGGTAGGGGGGCAGAAGGTATGTGGCCACACATGGGGCTCACCTCTGCCCTACTCTTCCTTTGTAGGCAGATGTGTGGCTGCCTGCTCTCTCGGGGTGTCTGATGCCCAGATAACAGGGTCACCTGGTTAATGTCTGCTCCGAGAACTGTGAAGGGGAGCTACGCTGAAGTTCATCTGCTGGGTGGTGCCTCTTTTCTTACAGAAGGTTGAATCTAGTCTATCAAAACAGGAGGCCAGTAAGGCAATTTGCTGTTTAACTGACCCAATGCACACTGGTCACATTGAAGGAAGAAAAAACATTTCCTAGTGACTAAATCTCATTAAAAAAGTAATTTTCCAATCAATTACAATGCAATTTAGCTGCTAAATGTATAATTATTAAAAAAAAAAAAAAAAAAAAAAAGCTATTCTGTTTTCTGTTCCAATATTTATGAGCCATGCTTTAAAATCTCATTTTAGGACTAGCTGTTTGGAGGAATATTACTGGTCTATTGATACATTTGTAATAATGTTAAGATTTTCAGTTTGATATATTGTGTTCGTTGAAGGAAGTAGTTTCCATGAAAGCTTTTGAAATAGAGATTCATTGATTTCTACCAAAGATTGGATCTTTATTGTTATTTTCATGCACTATAAAAATTGCATTATCTTATGTAGGTTTTGTTAAAGGAGCATTATTTCTATACGTTTTTAATCTTGTGCAAGAATTATACTCCTGGAAGCATACCCTGGAAACAGAGCAAGGCTCATCTTGTAAAGAAAACTTGGCTTCCAAAGAGACTGAAGCAGCTTAAAGTTAGAGGTGATTTATAGGAGCTAGGAAACTGGCGCCTGGTTGTGCTTCCCTGTCTTGGTAAGCACTGCAGTGAAGGATGCGCTATGGCTCAATTCTGGGAAAGGAAGGCATTAAGCAGCAGTGCTGCCATGTCTTGTAATTCTTACTGAAAAGCTTGCAATACTCAGTGTTTCTTCTTAGAGCCCATTGTTATATGAGATTTCCATAATTCCTTTTCTTCATACTGTTTCAAATCGTTGTAGTTTAAAGGAAATCTCAAAAACAATTTTTTTCAGCCTTCAACAATGGATGAAAATTAAAGAGTGCAAACCTATTCCTTCTTCACAGCTTGCGCTTTTTAATCCCTTCTGGGGATAGATCCTGTGTGAAAGTGAACCCCTCGGCACTGTGCTGCAGTGCAGACGGGTCGCATCAGCATGGCTGTCAGGGATGGCAGCACTCCGCTGCCAGATGCTGATGGGCCTCAGCCTCACAAGTAAGGGCCCACCCTGGTGGGTTTACAGCATTTGCTCTATCTCCAGTTGAAATAAATCTACATAATTATTGAAATGATACGTTTGTGCCTTCGAACACGACAATTACTTCTTTGTGAAAAGTTCCCAGTGCTCAGACATTCTCAGCTTTTACAATTTTGGAGACCATCCCTGACCTTTTTCAGAAAGCCTCTGAGACTGCAGCAATCAGTGCACATCTGACCCGTTACTCCACGTTTTCCCATTTGTCATCACGTGGTGTGTTAGGACTGAATAAAAGTGTTCTTTGTTGGCTGTCATGGGGGTCGTATGTCCCCCTGTCCAGGCATGTTGGAGGAAGCTGTGCGGAGCATTGTGTTCAGCTGCAGTTAACCTCTCTGCTCAAAGAAAGCAGCCAGGGCCACATGTGGCAAAGGCAGCCCTTCCAAGCAGTGGCCCGCCAGCACCTTGTCTGTGCATGCTGCTGCAGCAGGGGTGGGCTGGGGCAGCACGGCCCAGTGGCACTTGTGGGAGCTGGGGAGGAAAGCGCCTGGTGGGCTTTCATACTGCTTGCATAGCTCAGAACAGGAGGTAGGAGATGTCTTGTGACACCTCTGTACAGAAGGAACAAAGTTAAAAGGTGAAGAAGTGGGGAGGACTCTTAGTTAGGAGATCATTAAACAAGCATTTCTCCAAGATGCCACAGGTATTTTAATGGTGATGGCAACTGGATGTATACTTTTTGTTACCTCTTCTCTTCCATCTTTTATTTTATTTTATTCTGAGTTGTTACGTAAAGCTCCTACACGGGTCAAGAGCCACTTCACCACAGTTTTGGCTGTAGTGATTGCTTTGCTCATGTTCACATGCCCTTGTGTATGTCTGATCAGTGTTCAAAGTTACAGTGCAGAAATAATAGCAGATGAGGTGATTATCAATCTGCTGTTGATGCAATGAATTTCTCAAAAGCCTATAGTAGATTTAGAATGAAATTGGCAGTTTGCAACTCAGGAACTTTGCAAATTTCACAATTAAAATGTAGAAAAATGCAGTTTTTCTAGATGACAGTGGTTTCTGTTTGTGTGGTTATTGTTTATTTCCAGTATGTCTAGGTCTGGAAGGTTCTGCTTATAAGCACAATAGTATGGCACATACAATTATTTATTGATCTAACTCAAACGAGTTAGATCAAACAAATGATTCCGCTTTAACAGGTTGGCTTTATTGCTCTACATAAATGGTATTGAAGGAATTAAAATGGCTTGACTGCTCTGCAGGTCAGGTGAGACTTGGCACACTTGCATGTGGTGCAGTGCCATCCTGGGGGAAAATGCCATGTGCTGCAGCCGAGGTCCCTGAGAAACCAGAGGGCTGATGCAGTGCTTTTAGCAAGTAGTGGGGGATACATGCACCCATCTTTCGAAGCAGAGCTCTATCAGCAAGTCTCCAAGTGAAACTCATTTGCTGAGGTTTAAATATTGACTGGAGAGACAGAATGCCTTTGGTCACAATCCCATAAAAGGTTTTACATTTCAGTATGAGTCATCCTGCATGTTTGAGTGGGAGAGTCCGGTGCTTAGCACAGAGATCGGGCGTTTGCAAGATGAAAGATGTAGTGATGGGAGTGTTTGCCTTTCAAGCTGAAAAGGACAACTGTATGTGCTGATTTAGTTCAATAGCACTACGCCTGTTTTTAAGTGAGAGAAGGACTGTGGTTTTCAGCTCGACTCTGGCTTAAATGAACTCCTGCTCCCTGTCGTGAAACCTCTGCCTGGTGTGTCCACAGCTAACCCCAGACAGGCAGCAGTTGCTGTTCTCCAGAGTATGGGTGGGATGAGTGTCGTGCTTGGTGCTTGTTGGTTGTTTCTGCACTCCCCCCCCCGGCTGGGCCTGTGCAGGGTGCAGCCTGCAGAGTCCATGCCGTACTCCCCGGATGCCTTGAAGGCACTTTCTGGTTTTATTCCCTGCTCCCTGAGGGAGTGGCAACAAATTTAGATGATGAAATGATTCCATCAAATGGATTTTAGCTGTGAAGTGAGACTTCTATCTCTGCTCCAGAAACAGCCTATCTATTTAAATTATAGAGCTTGGGATGGAAATGGTTTGTTCCCTACTATCAACTGCCTACTTAAATAACAGAGGGTTGATGAATAATTCAAATAAATATTTTTCAATAATTGATAAACTTTGTAATAAAGATTGAAGCATAACCCATTAAAACCTTAAAGTGCCTTTATGTTCCAGAGTGGCTGATTCTGCTGGGGAAAGGGCTGCTTCTGTCTTTCTCGGTTTTTCCAGCTGACCTAGCAGGAAGCAGGGATTAGAGATGTGGCACCTGGCTCTGTTAGAAGTGAAGGTGTGACCCACAGAGGCTTGGGAATTCACACTATCTTTGCGGAACTGCTGTGAGGGCTGGACACTGAGGGCCCATGTTTGGGACTGGTTTCCCTTCGAAGGTCTGCAAAAATAATCCCACAGGCAAGATATATCTCTGGATAATTGAATGAAAGAGTATAAAAGGCAGAGATGTTTTTGGTTCTGAGGAGGAGGTCTCACAGAAGTCCTGGCATGCATGGTGAGGCTGGCCCTGGTAGCTTAGCATCAGCTGCACAGCTCTGCAGTGAATGAGTGGTTTGTGTTACAGGCCCAATCACTGCATTGCAGATAATCTCCATGTTAGCTCTAGGAAAAATAGAAGCATACCCAGCTAAAAATGTGAGGTCAATATACATATTTTAAAACATGTGAGTTCTCCTGCAGATGTTTCCATTCAGAATGAAAGTAGCTTTTAATTGCTCTGGAGGATGACAGTTTTGAATGAGAACCTTCAAACAATGGTCTTGTGCTCTTGTCATTTTCAGGTTTTTTGTTTGTGTCTTGCTTCCTGGCTGGTCCTATGTACAGGCAGTCCTGTAGGGTTTCCTAGGGAGACTTTGTTGCAAGAGGCATGGCAGCAGGAAGCTGCCTTGCTAGATTCAAGCTGCATTTTCATCCATGAGAATAGCCCTATAGTCTAATTGGCATGCTGTTGCCTCTTCAAGTTGGAGGACTCAGGGCGGTTCCAGCTGTCTGTATGGCACCAGGTGAAGGTGACTCTAGTTAGCTCCTGTGAGAGAGAATCCCAAACAACGCAACTCAGGAGAAATCGCCCACCCCTCCCAGGGAGTTGGCACAGATGTTCTTTTTTTTTTTTTTTTTTTTTTTTAACATCTAAGCAAACCAAGGGGCTGCATAACAGCTCTGGTGCTAATGAGAGACCCTGGGAGCAGAGCTGCTGGCAGAATTCAGCTTGACTCCGCAGTTGCCAAAAAAAAAATCTATCTGGATTTAGACTAGGGGCACATCAGGTTCTCTGGGGCAGTTTGTACAGGACACCTCAAAAGCTCTGAGAATATGGAAGGCAACTTTGTTTTAAGGATTAGTACACTTAATTTAGACAGTGTAAGACTTGCCTCTGGTGGGACAGATGTGTTTAACTGACAACAGAACCATCTCTGGAGCCATGAGATTTTATTACAAAGCAATAAGTTTACACAAAATAGGAAATTAGTAGTTGATATGAACCATATTTATGAAAAAGATATTCTGTCAACATGCATTTAAAACCAGCCCAAGCAAATTTCTTCCCAACGTGAGCATTAGTATGATACGAACAGTAGATTTCACACTCCACTCATTGCTTTTTAGTTTCTCTTGAAATGTGCAACTTGCAAAATAGCAGAGCGTAATTATAAAGCTTTACTGCTTTATCACTATACATAAAGACAAACTTGACAATCAAACAGCACAGCAGGGATGCAGCAGGCAAAAGGCTGAAGGTATCAATGCAGTATAGTCACAGCAGGGAAGCTACTGATCAAGCCAGTGGGGAAGCTCTGCTGGACAAAGCAGCATCTCTGGGGCATCTTCCAGATGAGAATATCTCAAGGCTCAGAGCTGCATTGCTGTGGTGTTCCAAGGAGCCAGCCCTTTCCACCCAGCAGAGTGGTGCCACCCGGAGAGGAATGATTATCCCGGTACAGAAAATCTGCTGCATGTTTCACAGATGCTGTGACCTCCCTCTTTCTGGTTAGCACGTGTGTGATCTTTCACCATCAAGGCCAGTTCTTGTGAATGCTGCAAAGATTGAGCTGTCACTGTCAGCAGTAGGCAGGAAGTCTTGCAAGCAGCATTTCAAGGGTGCTGCTGCTGTCTAAAAAATAATAAAAATAATAATTAAAAAAATAGTGAGTCACACATGCTAATGAACATCTGCAAATTGATTGTGTACCATAATGAAACTGTGAGGACTATAGTGTTTTCTGTGACACTGCGTGCTCTGATGGGAGCTGAGGCATTCTGAGAGCCACCCCACAAACCTGCTGTGTGTGTGGGGAGGGTGGATTGCCAGTGGGAGTACAGCCATGTTACCATCCCTGTCCTATCACTGCATGGAGCTGCATGCTTTCAAGAAGCTAGCCGTGATTTACAAAGAGATCTTTATGATGTGCCTGTGCATTTCAGCGATGCTCTCTTTCATCTAGAAGGGTGAGAGCAGGTGAAATACCTTGGCTCCAGATTGCTAAAAATGGGTGCTGAGGAGCATTTCTCCATGACCTTCTGCACATTTTCTTCACATGATTTGATAAAAACAGGATTTCCTAGGCAGGATACAAAAGCTTTACATTTTCTAGTCTCCATCTGCCTTTCAGTAGTACTGATAGGTAACTTACCTTTTTGGATTTCAAATGGGGAGGGAATTTGCCTACTATCATGAAAGTGTTTGCAGACTAGTTTTATTTCCATTCAATTGTGAAATACCCAACAGCTTGAGCAGAGTGCCTCTGACAAGATCTCTGGGAGAGGAAAAGAGAGGGGAAGGGAGAAGATATCCTGGAGAGGATATGGAGCTGGAAGAGGATGGCTGATTAACGTTTGGTGATTGTAGCTTCAGAGTGGTTTACACAAAAATATATCATGAATGTGAAACTGCTCGCTGTGAGAATGAACAGTGCTTGGTCTGTATTAGTAACTACATTATGCAGTGTAACAGATGAGCATTAATACGTGACGATCTGATATGTATCTGGAGAAATAATCTGTTATGCTGTCAGATGCCAATAGTAAAATGTTGTGCTTCCTAATTGCAATATGCAAATACATTCTGTTTCCCACAGTTAAGGAAATCTTTCCATTCTAAAACTGTCTCTCCAGTACACATTATCATTGTATTGAAAGCACACTCTGTGAGGATGCATAAGCAATTCACCTTGATGATAAACTGGTTTTCAAATTTGAAGTCATCACTACAACAGAAAATGGAGGTGAAGAGCTCATGAAAATGCAGAAGGCAGGGAGGACAAGGCAGTGCAGGCTGGTGGCCCACAATGCAGCTTGAGTTGTTCCTTTATAGTTTACCGATTTCACTGCAACAAAGATTAATAGTCTGACGGTTACTCACAGTGTCCTGTGTTTTAAAAGCTTCCATAGGTCCTTGTGAATTGAAATGATTTTTTTTTCTCCAAAACAATCAGTTATTAACTGAAATTTCATTGAGATTTCTGCTCAAGTGAGTAATGCGGGAAATGCTATTCATGATAGTTACACAGCCAATTTACATTTTCATAAACAATTATTTTATACGTAGTTTAGGATGACTTTGATAAATTTGCTCATTTTTGTGCTATCAGTTCAGGGAAGAGAGGAGCCATTTGTTTATATCATCATAAATTAACAAAGATTTAAGATTTATGGCTTAATATTGTAACTGGGTTTTGCTAAAGAAAAAAACTTACAATTATTTGTATACACAAAGAAGGTGTGGTGTATAGTAGAAAGCTTGTAAACTGCCTGTCAGCCTATGTATGTGCAAACTGCATTCAATGCCAGCCTTACTGGGGAGATACACAACTTAGCAAAACCCAATGCAAATGACATAAAATTTGTAAGGCTTCTGAGTGCATCTGAATGCATGCATCCTCTGAAGTACAGGTCCTGCCAAGGCCTCTGAATCTGGGGGAAACTGTGCTATAAAGGCAAGTGCCTGTACAAAGGATCCTGTGCCTTGGGGGGCCCCAGCTTGGATGTCTGTGCTTATCTAGGGGAGCAGATGGTCAGCCAAGGTAAAGCCTGGCTGTGATCAGAGAGGGATTGTTTTCAGTAAACTGGGATGGGAGCACAGGAGACATAAAGGTTGGGGTAACAGTGGAGATGGTCTTACAAGGAAATAGCATTACTGTTATCAGTTATAGCCAGGTTAACTCAATTATTTATCCATTAAACTGTATTAGGTATCAAGAGGGAAGATACCTCTTGAACTGGCAGAAAATATTTAATTGTTTAAATCATGACATACTTGTAATGAAAACATTTTATCAGGCTGTCTTTTTGAATAATGGATTATTTTCTCACTTAAGTAAGGCATACATATTTGGAACACTACTACCTAAGCAAATTTCTGATCCACAGAAAAACAAAATTCCCAAAGATTAATATTTGCATTTTAGGCACAGGTTTCATGAGGGGCAGCTGAGGGAAACTGAGATTGTTTAGTGTGGAGAAGAGGAGGGTCAGGACATGAAGTAATACAAATGGGTGTTGTCCAGAGGAAGTCAGTGAAGCTCTGTGGATTTACATGGTCTGAAGATTTGGCTCAATAATTGTATTATTGTGTAGGGGTTATATTAGCAGAATGGGTGCTAATTGTCCTAATACATATCCTAATGCTGGGTGGGGACAGCAGGTCTCAGAACACTGAAGGCCTTGAAAATACTGTAAAATCTGCAAGAAAAGTGTCTAATGGTGGAATATTTTCAGTATTTTTGTCAAGTCAGTTCTCTAAATTCAGCAAGTAACATGCACAATTCTTCTTCATGAGCTGAAGATGTGATCTTATTTTGTAACATGCCAGAAGGAGTTAGTGTCCACTACATGCCATGCTGTCACAAGGCTTTAAATCCTCCTTCATGGATTTCTGTGAAATTACATCCTACTAGGGAGCTAACAAAGGAAGAGTCCAACAAATAGACTATAATCTGTGACTTAGATGACTGATGAAGTAGAGGGTTTTTTTCCCCTCAAATTAATCCTTTATAAATTTTAGTGAGGGCATAATTTGTAATAAAATGTGTGCTCTGTAATAAAAGTCCTGCCTAGGCTTTCTTGGAAGGGTGATGTTTCCAACCATGTAGTTTGTAAATGACAGTAATGGCAAGGTGTTCTGCATGTTAACTATAGGGTGGGATCAGAATGAGTTGAGTTTCAGGGATGGGCAGTGTGGGGCTCTGCTGGCAGCTCTTACAACCACAGGCTGCTTGCTGGGAGTTCAGTAGGTGGCTGGATATGACTGCAAACATAGGATTTTAAAGGGTGCAAGCAGTGTGCAGAGACTTTCTTGTTCCAGGAAGTGTAAAAAGTGAGCTACATTCACAAGCACGTTAGCAGTTCTTTGATGAAAGGATTCCTCTTCATGTGGAGATTTTTCACATTTAGAAGTCATAGCTACAAAACCAAGAGTTCCTAACAAGGAAATAGAGGGAAAAGGAATTCTGTGCATGCAAATATAGAAGAAGTGATGATAAACTGTTAAAGCAAATGCTGCCTACAGCACAGCCGCTTCTATCCTCTTTTCAATATTTACGTGATTGTCACAGTGCACATACCTTGAGCACCTCGGAGGAGACCAGTGTAAACTGGGAGATGGTGGCATTAGAATTCCTCACCATTCCAGGAGGCTGCTGGATTTCAATATGTTCTCACATATGTTTTAACACTTTTGCATTTCTTCCATCTGTTTCTGGGAAATGTGAAGGAATTTAATGATCTTTTCTAGGGTTATTAAACCAACAGCTGTTGTCATTAATAGAGGACATACTTTACGGCAGTGTGCAAATTCCAGTGATAAATCCAGCCCTTCCACCCTATTTTTCTTTTTAATGATTACAGCATTTGTTCTGAAACTGAGGTTATGAATGCAGTGAGTTCTTAAACTATTATTTTATAATATGGCTTTGGAATAAAAATAGGGCTGTTTTTCTTTTTTTCTTTTTCCTCCTCTTGTTCCTATATGTTTTATGCTGAGTGAAACAGAAAAACTTTATTTTGGCTTGTGTTTTCCTTCCTTCTCCTTCCTTCCTCCTGAAGAGCAAACTGAAAAAACGTGAAGAAGTTGCTCAAGAGACTGGAACACATAACAACTGAATAGGCATTTTGTGAAGTTTATTGGCAAGAATAAATCAGCTTTTGCAGTTCATTTTAAAGGTTCCTCTGGCATGCAAAATTGATGGAGACTTTTATTGTATTTTGAGTCTATTTTTGCCTACATTGGCTTACTGTCCTACATCGTAACAAATACTGTAAATATCTACATGGATACACTTTATGTCTAATTACACACTATCTTGCTATTCAGTACTGTCACTTCGTACTGTATACCAGCTTTTTTTGCTATATCACTCTGATTTTCTTACTATTCTTTTTCAAGTGCATCCAAAGTAATAGCATTGAGCTAAGTGAAATACATAATGTAAAGTAATTATATGGTATTTATTTGCACAGCAGCTGCATGTCTACACTGAGCTCCATCTTGTTGCCTGCATGGTCTGGTGATGCCTGGACCATCAGTGAGACCCATAGCTCTCACCATCCTGCCTTGGTCAGGTTCTGAGACTGTGTCCTGCTGGTGTGGTCACTTCCCAGGTGCGTGGAAGGGGCAGCCCCAGTTCCTGGCTTGTCCTCCCTGCCAAGGCAGCCCTGCTCCTGCTGCTCCTAAACATGCTGACATCATCCATTCCTTAAAGCTAGGCTTAATCTTCAGCACTGTCACCATAGTGTGGAAAAGTTGCTTAAGATTCACAGCATTTCAGGAATGAAAGGGGAGACTGCCTTTGAAATACGTCAGGGCTTGGTAAGGCTTTATGTGTAAAGCTTTCAGCATTTTTCACTTTCTAGGTAACAATAGTTGAAAGATGGATTCCTGTAATTTTGACATTTATAATTTTACTGAGAAAAGGTCAACTTCTTCAGGGAATCTTGTTTAAACTGGTGGAAGAGCAGCATAGAAATGTCACGTTGTCTTTCTGACAGTGCCACCAGCACTTTGGTTGGTAATAGGTTCAATCTGTACGCAGAATAAAACCCAAATGACACAAATATCTCAGTGAGAGCTTATTTCAAAAAATCTGAGAAATCAGTGGAAGGATTTCCCTTGATTCCACTAGTTCTGGGATCAGCCTAACTGAAACACTGAGTAAAAGAGAAATCAGCAGCATTATTCAATAACATTAGTTATGCCTGAAGAAGTCAGGGCTCTTCCTGTTTGGGAGCCCAGGAGCTGAGTAGGAGCCCTCTGTGAAAAGACCCCCCAGGTGTGTTGGCCCTGATCTGAGTCCCCCAAGCCCTGCCATAGCAAAAGAGCACTATTCAAGCTCAGCTGGGTCCTGCCCAGGGAGGTGGTGGAGTCACTGCTCCTGGAGGTCTTAGAGAAACATTTAGATCTTGTACTAAGGGACATGGTTTAGTGGGGGAAATACTGGTGGAAGGTGGATGGTTGGACTCCAGTGATGATCTTGGAGGTCTTTTCCAGCCTTGGTGATTCTGTGATTCCATGCTTTGATGGGCTGCTTGCTCCAGAGCTGCCTGTGGTAGCCAAGGGTGTCAGGATGGGGCTGCTGCTGTTCACAGCTCCCCGACTTCCTGTCATCTGTTACTGGAAGCAGAACGCAAATCAGATGACCAAAGAGGTCCCTTGTAGTGCTACCACTTACAGTGTTAAGAAAGTAGGGGCTGGGATGGGAACAGTTGTTAGAAGTGAGGGGAAATGTGAGCCTCAATAGTCCTAAGTGCGTACCAGACTGATAGGACTGTTAAATCAGAGGGGGTGAGTGGTCTGAAGCACAAATTCTTGAACTTGATGAATCTGTCTCTGTTATTAGGATAAATCAGTGCATTGACTTTAAGCTGATATTTTTAGAGAAACTTCCTTTGCAGAGTACATTGCAGGGAGAGCAGTCCTTCAGCTTCATTTGTTCTCACTGTTTGCAGAAAATGTGATGTTAAACACAGGGATGATTTTGGAGGATGTTATTGGCAAGCTGTTAATTGGTGTGTTACCTGAGAGAAGTGGGGGTAGTGCTCTTGCTGGTAGTAACTGTTCCTGTGTGCTCTGGAGAGAGAAGAGATGTTGGCTGCCCTTGCTGGGCTGCTGCACCTGCCTGGTTGGTGGGTCCTGCCTCTGCTCCCTGCCTGGTGGGAAAACTGGAGTGGTGTGCCACCAAAAACTTTGGTGCAGATGGGAGTAGAATCTGTGGTTCCCATTAGCTTAAGGACAAGCTGAAAAAAAACTGTCAGGTATCTTGTAAAGCAAGCATGAGCACTAAATGGAAAGAATCAGACCATGAGATTACTCTGCTAGCTACGCAGACAAAATATTGTGACAGCCTCTGACAGCTCCTTTTAGGAATCTGTACAGTCTTGTGTATGTTGACCTTCCTGGACAGAATAATTTTATCTGACAAAATCCAACCTTCAAGCATTCTGAGGAAAAAAATGAAGTGCTGCCAGATACACGAGGCTTCTTGAAATAATCAGTTCATATAATTTTCATCAACCAAATCTTCTCAAAGACAATTCTTGCTTTCTGTACAGCATGGCAGCTCAGCAGCTGCCTGGGGAATCAGCTGCAGTCTAATTTAGGATGCCTTTTCCTGTGTTTGTTTCTGATTTCCTTATAGGTCCTGTTTTTATTGCTGGATCATTCCATCTCCTTAAGATAGAAACTCCTAGCTGTTTTGATTGAGTCTTTTATTTGTATGCCAGCAGAATTTCTACCAGTCAGAAAAACAGTGTGTGAAGCATGTTCAGGAGTGTGTAAAACTGGATAAACGTTTGAACTGGAAACAAATTCTGTATTCTGCAGCTCAGTCAGCTGAAAACATCTGAGACCGCCAATTATGGGGGAAAGCAAACCAGCAGCTGAAATGTAGCACAGATCACATGACAATATTTAATTAGAGCTTTTAAAATAATCTTCAAAATGAGCTACTGATAGCAAGAACACTTTTAAAAAAATGGCACTGTGGTAGGGGGTTAATCTCCCTGCTGCTTTGGTGGTGTCACCTTATTAAGTGGATAGCACATAAATACGAATCTCTCCTAGTGAGAAGACATTAAAATGGACGCTGTGCAAATACTATGGTTGATGAAGGAAGGGAGACTTTCTATTGCTCACTGCTGAACAGTAAGGGATGGATACAGCATCAGCTTCTCCAGCGAGCAGTGGCACAAGGAAAGGCAGTTATGAAGAAATATATACCTACACTGAAGGAAAAAAAAGTAGAGAGGAGGAAGGAGGCTGAAGCCTAACAAAGTTTGTGGGCTACTGCAGCCACGCATCCCAACATTCTTTACTGGGTTACTGTGGGGAAAGAGGTGTAATCTGGAAAGCACTACCCATTGTTTTGAAATTATCCCCTTTACTCATAGCTGGAAATGTATAGATAGGGATAGAGGTAATTCAGTACGTCTCTTAGCCAAATTTGAATCAATTTCCACAATGGTTAATGCCTAATTCCTAGTGACAATGCAAATGCAACATCTCCTGTACTTTTACAGCAAGGATTGACTTGTTATGATTATTAGCTAAAAACAGAATGATAATTCACTGTTTAGTGTCTCAGGCAAGTGAGAAAATGAAAGACTGGCCTTAAAATGCCTTGACAGGCAATGAGCAATCTCCTCTCCTGTCAGTCAGCGTGGCACAAGTGCTCATGTGCTGCACTTCAGCTCATTATCCAGCTCAGCCTTGTGAAGGGATGCACTGTTGTTCTTTCTGCTGAGTAGTTGCAATTTTTTAACATTAAAGCCTTATGATTCTGTTTTTAGAGATAGCCACCAGGGATGCACATCTCGTGCCGGCCCATGTAACATAAAGTGGTACTTCTGTGGATATCAAATACCCTGACCAAATCTTGAAATCTTTATGTTTGCTGAAATGGTGTAGGAAGGAATCACTTAAGTGCTATTTCTGAATTAACAAATGCTCCAGGAGATGCCAGGAATGAACAAAGGACTGGAAAAAATAATGAACCAGCTTTAGAAAAAACACATATCTGAAGTGGCTATATTTTGCAGTGTCGGTTTTTCATGTACTGAAAAGAGCCAAAGGGAATAATTGCCAGATTTTCTAAAAGTCCTGTATGGGCACAGTGCTAGCGCACTGAATTCTGGAGCTTAAATTCTGGATCTCCTGATAATGAAGAGACACGAATTCAGCTACTTCTGAGGGCTGACATTCTCAGACACCCTGCTTGTATCCTGCACGATGATCTGCTTCTCCCTTCCTTTTGAATTGCTTTCCTCAAAGAGCAGAGAAGAGTAGCATTCCTGAAATAGCAGTGGATGAACAAGGGTTAGTGGCTTTGATTTTTTGATCCTCAAAAGTGAAGAAGCACTAGACAGGGTATCCTTTGTATTCAGCATTTATATGCTCACCAGAAGACCATTTTCAGGGCTGAGCTTTAAGCTGCATACCTATGTGCAGTGCTGTCGTACAGATGTGTCAGAGCTTAAAACTAGATAATGTCAGTTCTATTTCAGCACAGGCAAAATGTTCAATCAGTTAAAGCTGAATGCACAGAATCTGTAACAAATGACACTTTCCACATGAAATTGTGTCCATATATATGCAGCTAACAAAGTTGAAGAGAACTAGCTCCAGTGAGCCTCCGTTGCTCCAGTAAACACAGAACAGTTACAGCCTGTGATTTGGCTTTGATAGGTTTAGAGGGTGTTCTTGTAGCAGCCCCAGGTGTGGTTAGTGTGCTTGTGGGATGAAGTGGGTGGGTGGGGAAACCAGCAAAGTCTTTGACCAGCTCAGTGTAACCTAGCAACAGGCTAATACTCTTTAGTGTCACACCTGCTTAATGAGCCATTCTGTTCTGTATTTTAACAGTGAATTGATTAATGGATAAAATGATTGCTTTTATGATACTAGTGACTGATCTTAAAGGAAATTTCTGTCTGGCCTTCAGGCTGAAACAGTGAGATAAGGCAGGCGAATGATTTGAGTGACTTGTGTTAATGACTGGCTGGGACGAACTGCTTTTCCCTACCACTGCTATTTTCCAAGAAACCTTAGCTTGCTATCTCCCTTCTGGGGGTGTGTTTATGTTGTGTTTGTGCATAGCAGCAAGTAGAAGTAGCCCTGCAGAAATCCATGGTTGGCTATCTTTTTACATAGAGCTCCGGGTGGTAGTACTCACCTGCCTTACGCTGCTGTCTCAGAATGCTTCTGTATCTTGAGTCATTAGGCGTCAGCCTCTGCTGTAAATGTTAAATAACTGTGGTTTTGGAAGCAAATTCAAAATGATTGAAACATAGCTGCAGTCATGGAGACAAACACTGAGCTTTATCATAAGAATATATTTGCACAGATTTCCAAAACTGGAAAAGTAGGAAATGCTGTTGGAAGTCTGGGAAAATGAAACAGCAGCCATGGTGCTCCAGCCCGCACAGACAGTCCGCAGTCAGCACCTCTTGCTCTTCCTTGGGCTTTCTGCAGCAGTTCTCCCAGCATGCTAAGTGCTCCTGCTTGGCTTGTAAGGTTCTCCAGGCTCTGCCAGCAATGCAAAGGAGGTGGCTAAGCACTGAGCCGAGCACTGTCCCAGTAGCAAAATGCTGGTGGAGTCAGAATTTGGGATTTCCACTGGACGCAAAACATATCAGAAGAAAATGAGCATTTTCTCCCTATCACCTATGTGCACAGTGCTAGCAGTCCTTCCCTTTCCTTTTTGGCGCTGTAAGGAAATAAACCATAAACAGCAATTGTTGGGGTTTCCTAGCCAACAAAGTCACCTGCAGCCAATATTTTCTCTATAGCAGTCAAATTGTTTCTTTGGATAAATTTGAAGACCTCTGGCAATACGTTAATATTATTGTCAGCATAAAGCTTTGAACGTCTGAGTGAAAACAATGAAGCTGGAAATCCTAAGAGGTGTAGATCTCATTAAAAAGGAGGTGTTTCATTTTAATCTATGGCTTAAGCCTCAGTCAATAATCAACAAAGTGAATTGGACATTGAACATTGGAAGTTTTTTCTACTTTGTTATGCACAGATGTCTGGTTCCATCTCATACCCAATTATGAGCCAGGTGCTAAATTGCCTTTGGCTGCCTTCATAGGCCTAAGGAGTTCTTGTGGCTATCCCTAATGTAATTAAACATTTACAATCAATTAAATGAAAATTGTGTAGCCTCAACATGCTAAGAGCTGCTGCTACTTCCACAAAAATTCTGCTTCTATATCATCAGACAAGTTTGAAAGTGAATATTCCACAATACTCAGACATTTAGGTAGCAAGCACAAACTTAGAATACTTATAAACAGAGAGAGTATGTGTGCCATCACTCTATCAGGTAGTGTTATTCGTAGAATAAAGATGCTGTAACTGAAATGCATTGGACCAAGCTGTTCAGGAATTGAATATGAAAGATGATGATAAATAGCCCAAAGATTTCAGTTCAGATACACACATCCAGTGCAGAAATCTTGGCTGTGAACACAATGTAAAAACTCCATTTTCCTGAGTAGCTAGCTGAGCAGTACTTTAGCTCCTGAACCTCCCAGCAAAACTAAAACTCCTCTGCCTGCTCAGTGTCTCGGCTCTTCTGGCTCCGCAGCATCTCCCCCCATGCTGCGCTGCTTCTTCTGCCTGGTACTGTGCATTCCTTGCAGGTAGGAACACTGTGTATTCCTTTGCAATTAGCCAGTCACAGCAGAACTTAGCCCTCATCTAGGTGTGATGTGTGCTTTGCTGCTGTTGCTCTGTGACTATGGAGAGAAATGCCTTCAGATGAATTGACAGTCAAAACCAAAGCACCTGGGCAGATGATAGGAGTGTAAGAGGATCTCAGTCTTTCAAACGCAATGCATGAGAAGACAGTGGCTGTTAAATCAGGAAAAAGTGTTTTCTGCTACTTGATCTGTTTGAGGCTGTTTGGAACAGAGCCTTGGTGGGCTTTTCGTGTGTCCTGAAATCTCCTCTTGCCCTTGCTACTGAGTGGGGAAAGTCAGCAGAGCTCGAGGAGATGCTGTCACTTACTTCCCTAGAGGCAGAATGAGGAAGAGCATGCAATTAAACTCCTCTGTAGGAGATTTTACAAAGATTTGTATGGAAAAGAGCCAGAAATAAAAAGGAAATAAAAGGAAACAATTGCATTTGGAAAAAATACTGTCCTAGTCATGCGAGAGGCTAAGTGCATACTTGGAGAATAGTTGCCTTGGCTGCAGATCTTCCACCTGAAATGTGGCCTACATTTAACAATTTGCCTGTTTGGAGAGCTGCTTGCACCTGTGCTACCAGAGGATGCTGAAAATCTGCCACAGCAAGGATTGAGAAGGCAGCAGCCAGCTGGGGCTTGATGTGCTGCGGCACGAGGGAAGGCAGTCTGCTGCTGTTTCACTTCATGCAAAAATGGGATAAGGCAGGCAGCAAACACTCATGTTTGTGTGCAGCTGGTGGGGAGCAACAGGCATCTGGAGGGCAGAGAGTGGTAACAAAGGCAGCTCCAGAGGTGGGACGTGGGATTTGAGAACAAAATTAGCCCGGCATATGGACGATGTTATTATAGATGAGATCCTCGGTGGGGGCTTTTCATTTATTTATACATTTCCTGATGTGATCGTGGTCCTTCTTGGAGTCCTTCAGCGTGAATAGCAAAGATAGTAAATCTAAGTGCAAAGAGAAGGATTAAGAATAATTATCCACATCTGAATTAATAATTTATGGTGCTGAGTTCAGAGATGGCCTCCTGCCTTGGAGCTGTGCTACTTTTTGAAACACCTGAGTTTCTCTTGAGCGCTTTCTGCATCCTTACGGAATGGCTGTGAAGTCCCTGCCACATCCAGCACAGGCCTTCAAGGAAAATCGAGATGTGGGAAAATCTTGGGTCAGTGCTGCTCTTAAATGTCAGTATGAGCTGTGTACACACTCTGATTTTAGATGCTGTTGACCACAGGATGATTCCCAGACAAGCCTTGCCTTTACATACACAAGTACAAGGTATGTATGGACAGATGTAGGCACGTCATCTGTAATTGTGAGCAGGTGGCACTAACTCCCATGCATTCTGTAGCTTCTCTCATGCAGGTTGGAGACGGGTTGGTACAGATGTAGCCACAGCAATAGTGAAATGAGGTTGGGAAGGTGAGCGTGGAAGCAGATCTTGGGCCAAGGTATGCTGCCTTTTGCCGTAAATGGGCTGTTCTGCATTGAAACAGCTCTTCTGTGAACAAATACAATGTGGAGAAAGAGAAACTGACATCTGGAGTGTGACATCCTGGAGTCTCCTCCCTGTACTGTACTGGGAAGCTGGAAGGTCTTCCGAAGTAGCTGTAGTTATGCAAGAAGACTGCAAGCAGGTTTCAGCTGTGAGAAATAAGAGCCTGTCACGTCTTCCTCTGTTGTGAAGTACTGGAGGTGTTCTTTTTCAGAATGCATTTCAGTACGTCTGTAACATGGCTGACGACACCAAAATGAAAGTCATCCAAGCTGCTAGCTGCTAGCTTGAAGTGCCGTTCCAGTGATGTTATAGGCACAGAAAAGAGAAGGCTATGCAGAAATACTGCCTGTTACTAACACAGAAATGCTCTTTGCAGATCAAGAAAATTTAATATGGCAGCTTCCTCACTTTTCATGCTGTAGTGTGACAGGTGCTTCATTCTTTTCCCAGTACAGCAAGAAGCTTTACGTAATAAAACCTTGCA
This sequence comes from Bambusicola thoracicus, assembly GCA_002909625.1. Taxonomy (NCBI): domain Eukaryota; kingdom Metazoa; phylum Chordata; class Aves; order Galliformes; family Phasianidae; genus Bambusicola; species Bambusicola thoracicus. The sequence continues at coordinate 24,348 of PPHD01000094.1, forward strand.
ACCAAATGGTGTCACTGTTTTATAATGTCTCTGCTGGTGGGGTGCTGTTGCTCTTGGGACTATCCCAGCTTGACTTTTTTCTAGGTTTTTTGGGAACACAGCCTACACAGGATTAGCTATTTAAGGATGCTGAATAAAAACCATGAAGTTGCAGTTAGTGCCTTGGTGGCCCTTAGGATATGAACTGAAGCATGCGGAAGGAGAAGAATTCTAAAATCTGTTGAACTGTACTCCAGTAAGAGGCCTCTTTGCTGATGTGCTTGGCTCCAACATCACTGTTGTAATAATGTTTTCTTTTTCCTTGTGGTGATGTCAGCTAGGGATACTGCTGCTTTCTTCCTTCCACCAAGGACTTTGTTCTGCTGAGGAAATAATGTTCTAGCCATGGGTCATTGAACTTTAAATGGCAGAGAGAGTATGTGAATGTTATGCATGAATATCTGAAGCAGCAATTCAGCCAGTGTTCTGACTGTGACCTGTGAAGAGGTAATGACTCCGAGAGGGGGGGGTTAGAAATGGGGACAGTGTGTAAGTTACAGAATAAGATCGTTCACTCTCAGCTCTGTCCTGGAAAGGTGGCGTAGCAGACTTTCCATTTCTTCATGCCTTTTTTTTTTTTTTTCCCCTGTCTACATGAAGGGAAGAACAGGAGCAAGGCATGATGTGCCTTGTAAATAAGAATCCAACAGCTGTGGAAGCATCTTTTTTCTGTGTGCTGTACACTTTGGGCTGGCGTTTTCCAAGACGTAAAGGACAAAGGGACCTTCCACTGCTGCTTGATTCTCTTTTAGAGCACAGACAAGCAAGCTGGCTCCACAAACTGGAGATGCTAACTAGAAAAAATCCAGTTGTTGATTTTGAATGTTTATCTCGTATGGTTTACAGAAGGTGTTCTCTTTTCCTCAAGATAATGGGATTTCTGTTCTTCTCCTTGCTTTCCTTGTTTTCGTGATGTTCCTTCCTCCTCTGCCAGTCTCCCTAGAATGAGGTTCAGCAGCCACAGTTTGCAAGTTTAACTGATCATTAAGATGTCCCTGAGGATATGTCAGTTGCTGTAGTTCAACAAAATGTCAGTTGTGGAATAGAGAGCCATTAGGAAGAATATAGTGAGTCATTAATCTTGGTCAGCAGTGCTGCCTGAAAAGGTGGAGATGTGGGAGGATGTAACGCCTGATTTGATTATGGCTGACTCAATTTCTGAAAGTTGAAGTTGTATTTCCTTTTCAAGGAAGGAAAGAATGCTGAAGATAGGATTCTGTGCATGTGTGGGCATATGTTTACTTTATCTGTTAGAGGAAAGTAATCAGCTACACTTAGGATTTCATTCTACAGCTTGTAACTTCAAACAGTTTCCCAGCAGGAATGCTCTGTGATTTTCATTCTTCTGTATCATAATAAGTTGAGAAAACAGCCCTGCTCTTGGATTCTCAGGCATGTATCTTACAGTAGTAGTAATGAGAATTCCACTCCAAAATTGACATCCATCACTCTGGAGATGTGTCCCCGTTCTGTCAATTCACAGCACCTAAAGAAGCAGCACACATGAGGATTCCTGTCCAGCATGCATCATTTGTCTTTTGCATTTTTAGGATAGTTTTAAGACCAAGAGGATTTGGGCTGAATACTCTGGAAAACATGGAGTGTATGGAATACATTTCCTTAAAATTGTGAATAACTGAAATTATTCAGCCTACTGTTCATAAACAGTTCTCATTTCCCTTGTGTAGAAGCTAAGCAGAAGTAGCAGTACTTACGCTTAATGTTTTGAAAAGACTTGGACTCAGTTTTCTTACCTGTAAGTAGGTCAATAAGTATATTAAAGGCTCCTGACTGGAATGGTTTATTATTGCTCTTTCAATTTGAATGAAGGCAAGAGGGCAAAAAGTGGATTCTCGCTGGAAATGCCTGCCTACCCGAGGCCTTCCAAGGGTAAGCAGATTCTTTCCCTTGTTTCAGTGTTCACAGCTGCTGTATTTGAGCACATCTGCACTTGCTGCAGCCTCATGCTTTGCTACTCTGCTGTCATTGCTGTGCTTTCCATTGTGTTACAGTCACCAATGGCAAATGTTTTGTCTCTAGGAGAAGAAAGAAAATATGTCTGCATCAGATAAACAGTGTGAAGGGGCTGCACATGCCAAATTGTGAATGAGCTGATGGATAACTTCCTTCCCCTTTCCTGTTCTGTCCTGCTGTGTTGACAGAGCCTGGCTGTCATGAGCGTACTTGGAGTCGCTCCCTGAGTAGTCTTTCAGACAGTGGGAATCTGGAAAATTTGGGTCAACAGGTTGCTTTAAGTAGGTATTACTTGACATGGCATTCAGTCTTTAGAGAACATTTCCCTAAGGACAAAAATACACTTTTCTAAGTACAAAATATAACTCGTAAGAGGGGTAGTAAAATTCAGACTCACGTTCAGAGACCCCAGTTTTCACTGGGGCATGTAAATGAAGAATACTTTTCCAGAAGTCCTCTGTACCTTTCTACTGTGTTAATTGACTTGAACATTTGACAGCTTGACTTTGTGCTCTGCTGGGTATTGAGAGGTTCTGAAATCTCAATTTTCCTTTTACCCTTTAAAGCCCTGGGTAACAAAATCACAAAAAGCCCTACAAATCTTAATAGCTTCCTCCATGGTTTAACAGGCCTTGAACCACTGTATGCATCTGTAACAAACAGTTGTCATTAGTACTGACACCACTTGTTTTCTGATGCTGTCACAGGCTGAGCAAAAGATGCATGTGTCTGGCAGGCATCGTGTCACTGTCGAGAAAGAACAAGGATAGTCATTTTCAACTTGCATGTCTGTGTAAAGCTGGGGACACTGACATTTGTGCTTCTTACTTTGCAGGGTGCTAAATGAGGGGAGCCCTTTGCAGTGGGTGGAAGGGTAGACAGTAAGATGGCTCTACCCTTCCAGAGGCTTTCTTTTCGACTGCTAGCTGATGATTTGATGTTGCTGTCAGCATAAGCAGGAAGTATCTGAATTTGTCTAATTAACATTTGCAGTAAACTGGAAAAATTGTAAAACTTGCTATAGTTATTCCCTTTCTTTCTCTCTCTCATTTCTGGTAGTCTATTCCTCCTCATGTCCGAGGTAGATAAGGCAGAGTCTCTTAGAGCAACAAATGCTTCCTCCAGCCATAGCATGAATTAGAAGCATGAGGCAGAGGAATAAACCCTGCATGCTGAGAGGACAGTAGAGGTGGAATACTCATAACTGTGTTGTTTCACAAATGGAAAATCCTAAATATCCGAGAGAATAATAAGGCTTGTACCTATTGATTTGATCATTATGTCCTTTTTATTATTGGAAGAAGGCTCTGTGGTGTAGGTATTATCATTATGTAATGCCTAGTGTGTGCCGTTTTAAGATTTAGATGGCCACTGTGGGATAGCAACAACTTGCTGGGATTTGAGGCTGAAGTCTAACGTGCAGGTTTTTTTTCTGCGAGCTTTAGAAATCAATGCCATGTTCAACGCTTGTGTTTATTGACCTGGTGTAACAGGCAGATTGCTGCTGTGGTCAGAGAGAGGACTTTATTGGAAAGGCTGTACTTCAGATCAATGCTTGACCTTGAGCAAGATGATTCAGTCTTTTAGTGATCTAATTCAGTTCCTGTGAATGCTGAACACATGAGAGTCAGGATGGTTTTGTTCACTTGTGTGATGTTATTGTCCATGGCATGGACTGGCTTCAACAGGGCAATTTGGACCTCACCTAATTTAAGGTATCCCTATGTTTGCTGACTTCTAATGGCCTTAATAGGGTGATCCTGGCAAAAAATAGCTTATTGTGAGTTTTGCCTTCTGAGCAACACAGGGTATAACACGGCTTACATTAAGTGCTTTCATTGTAGGAGTTTTTTTTCATTTAGCAAAAAAAGCTGACTGTAACAGAAATGAGTTTTCTTTCCTTGCATGTTGCATTTTCAAACTGCATCTCTGAACTTCTTTTGGTATCTGAGCCAGATCGTATTTCTGTATCCTGCACTTTCTATCTGCCAAGCCCCTAACTGTAGGCTATGCAATCAAAAGGAATACATTTAACTGACTTTATACTAAGCGATGGGTACATTATTATGAAGGAGATGAAGAGGTTTGGTTCCTGACTTCTTAGACTGTGATAAATAGCAAAATAAAAGCTGACAGCTGGATAAATTGCTGGAGTGAAAGCTCTTGGTCAGAAATGAATGGTTATGAAGTAAGAATTGCAGTTAATATTCTTCCACTGATACAATTAACATAAATGCAGTGCCAACATCTGACCCAGAAAAGTTGTTTACCAAAAGGAAGCATATTCAGTGGGTATATGGATATGATGCACCTGACTAACAGGGTAATACAACAATTAGGAGGAAAGTGTTTTTGTATTGCTTAGTTTATCCTACTCCTACTCTTTCACCCACAGATATTTTTATTTTATTTTACTTTATTTATTTATTTATTTATTTGTAGCATCAGCTCTAACAGCATTGTGACTTTAGCTAGGAAAGAAAGATGTGGATATTAGGCTGTCTGTTTCCAACAAACTGGTGTTCCTTTAAAGATGTAAGGTTGAGAGGGATTTTGATTACTGTACCGTTCTTCTGTTTATTGAGCAATCAGAACTGGGAGGCTTTGTTTTCCCAGTGCTAGCTAAAGATTAGATTTTTGCTGAGTGTTGCCTTGAAAGTGGTAGGTATACTTTAACAATGTCAGTCCAAAGAAGTCTGTGCAGTGGTCTGTCACAGTGCTGAGATGATACATATTGGACCATTATCAGGTAAATCTTGAATTTGCTTCTACTAAACATGAATGACAGTTAATCTTTATCTTAATTAATAGCAAAGAGTTTTATGTGCAGAAGTAATACCAATTGTCCTTTTGCAGTTTCCCATCCCAAAGACAATCAGTACCATTGATTGTAATGCTGGATTCAATTACTTCTGAAAATTCAATAACGTGTTAGTTCTTAACTGCTATATAATATTCAGCTTTTTCATCAAAGCATGAGCTTGAGTTTTAGTAGTTGCTCGTGGCTGGGGAAGCTGAAAGACAAATGAGAGGAGAATTGTCCCTCCTAGCTGCCTTTCTGAAAAACATGCACGTTGCGAATTCATGTCAAAGACAGGAAGAGAATAAAAGAAACAAACAGAAAAAGGTTTATGATGGCCTTTAGCACTGAAAATGGATGTCACTGGGAAAGGTAGGAAATGCATCCACCTGTTGTGCAAAGATATCGGCTGAACTGTAGTCATGTAAAAGGAGCAGTCTTGAAAGTGGGGATAAAAAATTATCTTACAGCTTGATTCTTACATCTTTGCTCGAGCTGGATCTTACACTGCTGGACAGCAGAACACAGTAAAGCCAGTGATGTGGTGGAGGAAGCAAAGAGCATTTTGTTGGGAAACTTAAAAGCTCCTTGGCCATGATGGATGGCACATGAAGGAATGTATTCAACTGGTGTTCTGATGTTCCCATCTTGTTTTTGTTGTCATGCTCAATGCTTTACTTGAAGTATGGATGTCTGTGTCTAAGAGAGTCTTGTGTGGCATTCTGGAGAAAGTGAGAAAAGTTTCTCTTTCTACGTTTGATGTCATTCTTACTCATTTCTCTACTGTAGTCTCAGACACCAATGTGAAGGGATGTTAGCGCTCTGTCCTTTTGTTTGATATAGTCTCTTTTTGAAGATTCAAAGAGGAGAAGCCTTTGAGTATTATCTCCGCAAGCAGCGGGTAGACGATAGGGCAGCCCGGAATCAAGGAATACTCCCCAGTTCTTGTGAGGATAATTTGGGGTTAATTTTGAGGGTAGATTTTTGTCACTTTAGGAGATACAAGATTGGTTCATAAGAATGCTTCGTGCTGGTATCAACAATGGCTCCCAAGAAAATGTGGATAAACTCAAGCAGAGATGGGGCATGAGCAGTTACTGCTTGGATGGCTTTGACTTTTATCATTTGTCCTGTCATAAATGAAGAGTGAGAACTAACACTGTTTAAACAGAAAGTGGTTTCTACCAGTTCTGTGATTTCAATAGTGGAGTTCTTTCTTTAGGCATTTGCTGCAACTTCAGCTTTGCTAGATAGTGTGGCTCCTGCTGGTGGTTTTTTGGTGGTTTTTTGGCGTTTGTTGGTTTTTTTAATTTTTTTTTTTTGTTTCAGTGGAAAAGTGGGGTATTTAGTTTTCCCCCTCCACTTTAAGTTGTTGTTTTTTTTTTTTTTTTTTTTTTTTTCTGGAGGAAGTTTCTAAACTTGCCTATCAGGAGATCTGGCTACAGTTTGCAAGCCTTCTATTTCCCTGGGAACAAATCATTACTAAATTTCAGGCACAGTATCTTCAGAAGGTCGTGCAGAAAGGGGCAGTGCTTTGGTAGGATAGTAACTAGTGCTCAATTTAAAGTGATTTCCCATTTTACTTGAATTAATTATCTACCAGAATCTGTGTGCGAAAGGTGATACCTGAATCATGGTTAAAACATCATCCTGTTTTTCAGCTATATGTAGTATTTGTGCTTGAACTGAGCATACCTCAGGGCTTTCATTAGGTTTGCCAGTAATATCTTTCCAAGAGTAGCTGCTAATATTGAGTTTAAAAAAAGATCCCCAAATCTGTTTTTAATGATGCAGCCAGTAGATACCAGATCAATACAACAGTAATTATTTCTAAATGGATAACAACCATATCATGCATCATCCATATCTAAAGCTCTTTTCTTCTCACAAATTGTGGTGAGCAAGAAAGTCCATTCCTCTGTCTGCAGAATGGACTGTAAGGTGGAGGGATGGGAACATCCTTGTCTGGCTTCCCAGCTCCCTGCTGGATGCTGAGGAACAGTGCTCTGTCCCTGTGGATATGAGCACCAGAGCCCTTGCTGCTTTGTGACACGAGGAAGCATAGAGCAACTCTATCTTTGGATGAGGGAAAAGTTCAGTAAAGCCACCCAAAGAGTGTATGGTTGTGATAACTATGGCACCCTACCAGAAAGCAGCCCACAGTGAACTATTTCACTCCAGTAGCTCCTCTCTTGCTGGCATTCAAAGCTAGGGACCAGGTGTCTGCACTCCTTTTGCTTTGTGTTGTTTCCTATTTCTGCGAGCATATCATGTTAAGAACTGTTCTACTCTGCAGTAGGAATTTTACAGGTGTTGAACAGTAAATGGATAACCTGCTCTGAGAAAACTAGGTCTGAGTGACATTCCTTAAAGGAACATTTTCTTTTGTATTAAGAGTTGGGCATTTATTTAAGTTGGAGGCTGTCTGCATGTCTCCTTGAGCTACATCAGAAAATGTGATTATTCTTGTTGCTATTTAGGAAGTCAAAACATGCAAAAATGGTTGGTTTTCGGTTGTTTTTTTGTTTGGTTGGTTGGTTGAAGTTTTCTTGTTTTGTTCCTTCCTTTTTAAGAGCCCAAGTAGTCTTCTAGGCCTTTTCGCTTGTTTTATTTATTTCACAAGAGAAGTCTGAGACCCTTTTAGGTAGCAGAGTGGCAAGCTGCAGGGATAGCATTTTCCTTAGTGATTAAGCCACCAGCCTTGGACTCCATCCCAAATTTTTGTGTAGAACCTTAGAGGACAAACCGATGTTTCAGCAAGCTCCCTAAATTATAGGAAATTACTTTCTGATACAGTCTCTTCAACGCACCAGATTTTCACCGAGTACTTAATCTTAAAACTGAAGCATTTACAAAGTGCTGACTTGAGGTATTCCATATTGCAGAAGGTACAGTGAAGATGCTTCCAGGCTAATTGCTTTAAGCAGACAGAATGGGGACTGGGGACAATTTCATCGTACTGTTGTATGTTTCCTGTTGTTCCTTTAATCCTCTGGAATGGCACTGTTAGCTGTGACAACATGCAGTTGAGACTATTTGAGAATGCGTTGTTATTTGACTAACAGCCACAGTTGCAGGCCCAGTCCTTATCCTAAGCACCTGGTAAGCACGCACTTGGAAAAAGCAGTTCCTGCTCAAGGGAACTCTATAGTAATCCGTCCCATTTTTCCATTACAACTGCGCAAATGGCTTCTGCTCATTAAAAGCAATGGCAGTGAGCATAGATGACCTTGAGGCCTTAGAATCATAGAATGTCTTGGGTTGGAAGGGACCTTAAAGATCATCCATTTCAACGCCCTGCCAGGAGCTGCTTGCCACTCACAGAGGACATAACAAACTTCTTTTAGTGCCAGTGCTGTTGTATGTACCAGTCTTCATCGTTATGTATTTGCTCGTGTTAACAGGTGTGAGGCTGTAACTCTTGGTTGTAATAAAGGTGTATCTGTACAGAAAATCTGGATCAGTTTCCAGATGGGGAAGAAAATTCTTACATTACCGTATACGAGGAATGTATTCATCTTCACAGTGAGATGGTTCTGGTCAGTGCCAGTGACTCAGGGTGAAATATGCACTAAACAAGAAAATACAAAGCAACTCATTGTTTCATTTGAAAAATATTGGCTCTTGCTCACCCACAGCAGTGTTTTGAAAAAACTGAAGCTTAATTTTTGGCTTAACTTCTGTCTGTGCCCAGATTAGTCCTGGGACTCCCATTAATTCCAAGGACACAGGGATAATCCACTGTTAAATGCTCTTAAAAATGCCACTGTTGCAGAAACTCCTGAGATTTTTGCTGACTTCAAGAGAACAGAAAAAGGACACTGACCGAATCCATTATAGGTTTGTTACCCGAAGGCTATGCAAAAAGCAATCCGGCAGTATCAACGATGGAGAAAGCCCTGCAAGTCAGCTTCATTCAAAGGAAATGTTTCCACCTGTCAGCTACCCAGGCAGTAGATGCAAAGGCTTTTTGTTTTGCGTTTTTATTGGAAAAGCCACTCCTTGGAGTAGTGTTCCCATAGTTAGTGTCTATTATTTGCTCAGGCTCTGCTTCCTCTTTCTTCAAAGCAAACCTTTATTTGTTTATTCTCCTGCAATAGATAATTATTCTAAAATATTCGCACGTGAATATTCAGAAAATGTTTCCCTTTTGCCACAATAACGACCAGCTCTTTGCACTCACTAAAACCTGGGGCAATTCCTGTGCTCTGTTAGCTCGACTTTGTTTCTGATGCATCTTTGAACCTTTGGTAAATGGTCTTTCAGCACTTGATAGGCAACAACAGCGAAACCTCATAATTTGTTTACCCACACTGTTTTCGTTTCTCTTTTTTCTGCCATTAGCACTGTGTGAATAGATCGTTTCTACAGGCAGGGAACTTGTTACTAACGTCAGGTGAGCCAATTACTGACACAGGAGCCAGCTGAACTACTTGAGTGTGGAGTGATAACAAAGCCTGGTGTTTAAAACCCAGTGACCTCATTTATCTAATCTGCAGTGATTTGCAGTGGAGAAATCCAAGCAACAGTCTGAGAAAATGTCACCTTCTTAAGCACAGCAATTTAAAAAATGCATCATTTTCCTGTTCCCCATTGCTGCTGCTTAGATTCCATTTAGAGACTGAAGGCAATGGCAAATCTGTGTTGCTCATTGTGAATAAAATTACCACCACCTGCTCAAAGTGAAATGCTTGATGCAGAAGAATGTGTGTTAAACTTTCTCCACTACTTTAAACGAGATTTCCTCCGGAATCTTTCAAACTCCTTCCCCTACCACAAATGATACTTTCAGTACAGAAATAAACTCTTTCCTCTCTGTGTGTTCTGAAGCTGCTGGCCACTGAAGAGCTGCTTTGACCTCTAGAGCAATGCCCGATAGGAATTCCTTTCCGCGCGTTTTCTCAGGTGTGAGGGCCGAGTCCTGTGGGGGGAGCACGCACTCCGCATTTGTGTTCGGGGAGGTCTGGCTCTGGTTGGAGAGGGTGGATGCGCGGTGTGACCGAGGTGCATCCCTTCCTGCACTGCAGCCTGGCGTCTGCTCCTCAGCTGCGTCTGAAACACCGAGTCAGCTCACGAGGGGTCTGCGGATCTGTTATGCACCCTTGTGTTACGATCACAAGCAACACTGGTTATCCTGCTTGTATTACCAACTGAAGTGTTTCCAAGAACTCGTAATTAACACTTTGTGCAAAGCAAACCTATCTGAGTCTGTTCAGAAAACTGCTATCTTAAACGTGTGCAACAGGTTTTTGCTCTTCTCAACCAGAAGGAGTGATTGTACTGAACTTCTAATAGGAGAGAAAGTTGAATAGCCAGGAGTGAATGCAAGTGCTGTGCTGCTCTATATTTGCAAATATAATATATATATAATATAATATAATTGGGGGAAAAAGATCCTTCCTTGAGTAATGAGAGCTACGGAGGCTCAACTGAGCTTTCATATTTGGAAATGGTCGCTTTCTGTATTTATGCCTGGCTAATTTTAATATGCAGTGGTTATAATCTTAGGTAGTATAAGGCTGGGAAGGAGGGTTGAGGGAAATATGGCCTCTTGGCAAAAGAATCATTTGGTTTTTCAATGGAGAGGAATATCCGGATTTTCTCTTGCCCCTCACACAGTGGGACACCAATCTCTGCATGTTCCTTGCAGTCTGAACAGAAAACATGTAATTCCAGTAAGGCTGTCTGCCATCGCAGTTCTTTCTGCTGTGCCTTTCCAAAGCCTGAAATCAGCTGTTTGGGAAGGTACTGTAAAAACGTTAGATTGCATCAGGAAACATTTCCATTCAAAACCTTTGGAAATAAAAAATTACATTAGAAAACTTGTTACTTACTTCTTGTACCGTGGGGAAACAGGAATGTGTGTAATGGAAGCTTTCCAGAAGATAAAATGCAAAACCTCTTAGCATGGAGGACCAAAGGGCTATTGCTGCGTCCTGCATAAAACATATCACATCTGATTGTACCTCCTTGAAAGCATCCTCCTGGGAGAAGCTGCAGCTTCATCTCTATATTTTTAACGCTGCTTCAGTCAGACCTCGTAATAATGAGATTGGATTGCTCCAGCAATGTGAACTTCTGAATGGGAATGGAACTGAAAATCTTTGCTGAGAAAATGGAATGTAATTTATTTACTGTGTAACGGGGGGAAAACGTCTATTTTTATGCCGAACGGCTACCATACAACTCGTGTGCTTGACGTCTTAAAGTATTACGGCAGACGGGGAAGTGTCAGATGGCAGCGCTTGCGTGCAGGGAAGCAGCCGATGGGCTCCCTGGAGCGGAGCGCTCCTCGCACGGCGGATAGCGAAGGTGGTGTCCCAGGCGGCCGCGGAGCGATGGGCGCAGCTCAACAGCGCAGAGTCGAACCCACACCCCGCCCCGGCTCCCAGTTAACGTGCCGCAGCCGTGCGACCACTGCTCCCCACGTTCCCTGCTGTAAAGGCTCGTGTCACATGGCTGGCAGCTCCCCCTGCAGTGTTACGGGGAGCTACGGATTGCTCAGGAGTGATGGTGTGGACCACAGAACACGGAAGGGACTTAAGAAAACATTTTATAAACTCGAACCAGGAATATAATGTCCAAGTTTTCTAATGGTTGTAATTCACCTCAGTGTAATTTGGGAAAGGATTTATTCTAAGTTTTGTATATCTACAATTTTCTCCTTGAATTCCAGTGTGTTCAATCTTGCATTCAGTTTACGGGTAGGGAATATTTCGCCATCTGGCTCCTGTTTAGAGACAAGAGTGTAAAATAAAAACTTGGTTGTATGCCAGCAGGGTGGAAATTTCACAGTGTTTTCCAGAGGCTGCTGAAATGTTTTCCCCTCAAATCCCCTCCTTCCACAAATAGGGGCCATCTCAGTGAATTTCATGGTCCCATTTTTAATTTTCTTATCCAAAGATGACAACAGAGATAACAAGGTGCCCTGTATGAGTATTCTTCCAAATTTAGCCTAATACACCTCTAATTTCGTAGCCTATTAAATTCAGTAGGACCAATCATTTATTTTTAAGTATACGGTTAGAATGCCTTGCTAAGTCAGCGTCCGAAAGCAGGTAATAAAGCTGAGTTCAACTTTCATAGCTTCAGTGTGGGCACTTTGAATTGTGTCAGCAGAGATTAACTGATTGGCCTGTAAGAAAATGCCAGTATTATAAACCCGCAGAGCATGCACACTGCTCTAAAGATCATCACTACAAGAAAACTTCAAGCTGCTACGTTAATGGACAGGTGTAATATGGCCAAAACTGTCCTTGACTTTGGCTTTGTGTGTGGCTTCAACAGCATAAACTTGAATTTGGTAGAAGTTTTCCTGTGTTGTCACTGAAACCACTGATGCCACTGAAGGTGAGATACCAGCTCAGCTTCCTTGGATATGAGGGGGAAAAAAAGAGCAAAATAGCAACTGTGAACTTACGTGAACTTTCGCAGTAACACAAAAATCCCTATTTTGTGATAGAGCATATGAAAATAGAGATCTTTGCCAAATTGCGACATCTCAAGTTGCAAATGTTATATGCGGGAAAATATTGTGTGGCTCACACATCAGTAGCCTATAGCAAGCTTTAAAATAGTGTATAGAAGGCCTCATATTTTATTTTGTAATCCCTGGTAATGAGATGTAGTTATTGGTCTCAGGACATGCTTATTTTGGTGCTGCAGAAGGGCACAGTGAGTGTTATTTTGCAGTGATTTCAATTTCAATATTGATTCTTACATGAATTTCAGGCACTTAATTATAGGCCAAAGGTTTCCAAAGTCATTGATCTACAAATTCTTGATTAACACAAATATCATCCTTAATGTGTTAAGAATTTTCCATAGAAGAGTTGTGTTGACTGAATTCTTCGTGGAAAACTTACCCTCCTTTGCAAATGAGAAGCTAAGATGAAGTTTGCCTTTTGCTCTGCCTCTATGTCCTCCTACCTGGAGCCAGGAGGGAGGTTGGCTTGGCCTAGCCAGCAAAGGGTCTGTGTGGCAAAGGACCTCTTAGCAATCAGGTTCCAGTGGACTGATCTGACAGGTGCTAGGAAATGACTGCAGAAGTGCCTTGGTGCACACATGTTCTTGTCCCAGTATAAGTGCCAGTTTATAAGTGCAAGGTCCTCCACCGATGTGTAGCTGGTTGAAATGTGGTGGTTTCTGGGACGTGGATAGATCTTGGTGGGCGCTCCTGGATGCTCTTCAGGGGCCCACTTGTGACCAGCCTTCACCTGGACATAGAGCCACTGGCAACAACCCTCTGACTACAAACCATCCACCCAATTCTTTATCCACCTAACAGAGCAGCCTTCAAATCCACATCTCTCCTATTTAGAGATGAGGATGTGGTGCAGGACCATGGACTTGCTCAGGTCCAGGTAGACGACATCAGATGCCCTTCCTTTGTCGACCAGTGCTGTCACTCCATCACAGAAGGCCACCAGATGCATCAGGCGTGATCTGCTCTTGGTGAAGCTATGCTGGCTCTCTCAGATCACCTCCACATCTTGCATGTGCCCTAACATCTCTTCCAGGAGGATCCACTCCGTCATCTTCCCAGGCACAGACATGGGGCTCACCGGGCTGTAGTTCCCCATGTGTTCCTTTCTCCCTTTCCTGAATATGGGAGTGATGTTTCCCTTTTCGCAGTCACTGGGGATCTTGCCTGACAGCCATGACGTATCATGGGTCTTCTGCTGAATTTTCATTGCCAAGTTTTTAAAGTCTTGGCCTAGGCAAAATGGGAAAAAACACTTGACTGCAACAATAATATCAAATACTAATGAGATAAGTCCTCGTATTTGCTGCATCAAACCCTCCACCACCTTCTAAATTAAGTCATTTGCTTTTTCACATGAGCAATAGTTCAGTAACTGGTGTGACTGTCTTCCAGAGAATACCTTTTACACTGGTGTGCTGGTTGGCATGGATTTAAAAAAGAAATGAGTCAGTGGAGATCTGTTTATTTTGGTGCAGTTAGTTCACATATAGAGAGAGCTGTCAGTCTCTGACTCCCAGGGGTGCTGCTTCCCCTGTTAAAGACTTCAAACGCAGTCTAGATTTTGTGGCTCACTCATGTTTTGGTGAATGTGTTCTCAACTGTAGCATGCTTATTTCACTTCTGTTTAAATAACTTTCAGTGTCCCTCAAATGAACAAAATTGGTGAAAAAATAACTGGCAGACTCTTGTCTGTTTTGTTAAATTGTAGTAATGCAGTGGCACAGGACCACCACTCTCATTGCACCTCATTTTCTTTTGATTAAAAGTAATAGTAATAAATGGTTGCAAGGAACCTTTTATTCTCTGAATTACAGTTTTATAATTCATTCATTTCCATTAGCTGCATCAAGTCAGTGCATAACATTCAAGAAAAAATCACTGATGAAAGAACTGAATTCACTTGATCCATCTTTAGGATCAGGCTGGGTCATTTGCAGAATAGGTTTTAGCGTCACCCTCTTCTGAAAGTGCCATTTCTTTTGCCCCTTTTGCCTCTTCCTCCTTCCTGTATTTGCTGTGGGCAAAGCAGTGCCAGAGCTCAGCAACCACAGTCTTTCAGACTGGAGCCTGAGGGAATTTCTCCAGCTCCGTTTAATTCTCTTGTGCATCCCAGTACTGGCAGATACAGGATAGGTGTACACATAAAAGCAAGTATTATCTCATTACCACTGTGAGCCAGGCAAAAGGTATTAAGAGTGACAGTTTTACTTATCTGTGGGCTAAGATTTAGAGAAATATGACTTGGTCTTGGTGGGGAAGCTTTCAGATTATGCTTTGCCCTTGAATGTGCCCAGCGAGGAGACAGGAGGTGCAGAAAGACAGCACGATGGCTGTCATGTGTCTAGGTGCTGTGCTAAAGGAAAAAGCCTTTCTGTTCTCTGTGAAACTGCAGAAATGGTTTTGGATCCGGTCCTTAGCCTGCCCATGCACAGAGATGCGTTATGGGGAGGGCTGCATCCCCCTGGCACCCCTCAGGATCCTGCAGGGTTCGGGTTGGGGCAGCTCCTTCAGGGAGTTGAGGTCTTTGTGTTTGGAGGCGTGGAACTCTGATCAGTTTGTTAAGAGCAGCCAGGGCTTTTCAAAACTCTGCTCTGAGGCATGTGATTACAGAAGAATATAAAATTTGGTTTTGTTGGAAGCATTTTTCTTGTTCACACAGTGTAGAGAAACTTTGATTCAAGTTACAGTCTCAGGCCCCAGGACAAATAGAAAGAAATATAAATGCTTTGTGTGTGTGTGATCTTTCGGCTTACTGTCTGCCAGCCTTCGCCCGAGCTCTGGGCTTGCAGGATGGTGATGGCACATCCCAGCTTCAGCTCTCCAGACTAGGAAGGGTCTTTCTCTCCGCTCCAGTGGGAATAAGTTTGGTGATAGCCCTCCTGCACAGATTTAGGAGGTACCAGAAGATCAGTCTGTACATCAGCAAACAAGGAGACATTTTAAATATCTCCCCTTGCCTTGTTTGGCACAAGTGATCATTTTTTAGATTCACTACAGATTTTCCACGTCTTATCTGAACCAAAATGAAGTCCTAGAAGCAAACTGCAAGTATGGTAAGATAATATATGATTTTGCATTCCAGTCATAGCCCTGCAGAAGTTACAGCTGTCAGAACTCATCACTGCAGTTCTAACATAATTATTATAAATGTAATCTATTTAGTGCCCCGGGACGTCTGTGCTGACAGGCAGTGAAATGGCCCTATGGACATGCTATAGACAGCATTTTTGTGCCACTCTTTTTCAGATATTGTTCTACAAAATCAAGGGTCCTGTCATTCAAAGCCATGCTTTGGGAAGATACTAAGGATATAATTTCTCTAAATTAAACCACAGCATTTGTACCCATTAATGGAAAAACAAACAAACAAACAAACAAAACCACACACACACACACACAAAACACCACAATCTTTGTCTATTCTGAATGCTTCATCGATCATCTCAAAAAGATGTGTGCCACTATGTTGGCTACGTGCAGAAATTTCCGTGTGAAGCTCTGATCACGACAATGCATCTCCCAGCAGACTTTTAACAGACTGCAATCAGATATCAGGCAGCACATCATATCGTTTTTAATTAAATGAAGCACTTGAGATGGTGAAGATGATTCTGGGATACCATAGAAAGCAGTATGCAGGTGACACACAAAACTAACTTTGAGCTGTAGTCCATATTAAGTTGAAGTATTGCCAGATGCCTTTAATCAGTAACTACTAAAAAAACACAGCAGTTGCAGTATCAAATAGAAATCTGACACGTGGTCAAGAAGGAAGTATTTCTGATTTTTCATTCAGACAGAGGTATAATCATCTAGTCTAAAGAATATGAAGTGAGGTTTTCCAGCTGTTTTTTTTTTGGGATGCCTTTGTTCTGTAGGAGGCAGAGCTGCTTTGCATGGAGCGCGTAACCCTCCCCCAGGAGGCAGCCAGGCCTGTGAAGATGGAAAAGAAAAGCTAGGTCAGAGTGTTGTGACCTGGTCAGGTCAGGTCAAGTTCTTAAATCTATAATTAACCATTAGGACCATCCTGTTTCCATGCTTCCTGAGGTGCTGCGTGTTGTGCAGAAATGTACCAAGTTTCAGGTTGTGAAGGAATGACTTTTTTCTGGTTGAACGCATGAAATTGCAGTCCACCTTTTTTTCTTCTTTGGTTATTAGTAGGTATTTGTCAATCCATTTTCAGCAGCTGACAAGCTGGATGAAATTGGAGGAACCCTACATATGGGAACCTGCCAATAACCACTTGTAGGTATGGCTGAAGTTGGGGCACTTCATGTGTCCCTCCTGCACAGAAGGAAACAAAGCATGCCCGTTACTAACGAGCATGGATCTGAAAAATGGATACACATCCAACAGGCTTAGTCAGGATATCCTGCAACAGGCAGAAATCAGGCCTGCCTCGAAATCCCAGTTCAAGGATTTGGGTTATTCCAGTGCAGATATTACAGCATTCAAAATCTTCACTCTAAGTGCTGCGAACTTGAAGGCAATGTATACCTATCCATTTAAAACATCCAGTTTTGCAGGAGATGTTTGGCAGTCCTGAGGTATCTGTGTTTGCTCCAACTGATGCTTAGGGAGATGGACTCCCTCATAAAATTTAAAATAAAGGGCCATTGCCACAGCTGGTGCATATCCAGCTCACCGGCTGTGTTTATATGCACAGACAAGAAATGCATGCCCAGACACGGCTCTCTGGCAGAAGAAAAAAGAAGTGATCAGATCCCTCCTCTTTAATCAGGGAGAAGAGGTGATGCTTTTCTGCAGACTGAGAATATGTGAGATTTAGGTGTGTCTTATTTTCAACAATTAAGTGATATAAAGTTTTCAGTTAAGTGATTTAAAACTATCTCTGGAGGAAAATGTGTAGCATTTGGCAGTATAAAATTGGCAGTTTTACAGTGGTTACTTCTAATTATTGTAAGCTACGATCTTGAATTAATCCCAGAAGGTCACTGGGAGCATCAGATTAGTCCATATGACAGGCTGACCCTGGGGAGAACTGGTTTTAATCTTATTTGCTGAGTTGCTCCACTGCCTGGCAGGAAAAATTACCTTTAGGTAAAAATCAAGTTCAAAATGACAGCATTCCAAGTAGTGAGAGCTGAATGAAGTGATAGCAGAGAAAGAACTCTTTTTCTGTGCAGTGAGTGTCCTCCTGCCCTGCGAGGTGGTGAATGCTCAGAGAGCATCTGCCAGGTGAGAACAAGCAGTGTGCAGGTTGTTGGTGGTGCTGGATTCTGACACACGGAGATGCCAGCCAGGTTTCTTTGAAGATAATACAGATCAGTGCATAGTGAAGAAATGCCTTTATTGAATGTGGTACTTTAAGCGTTACTGCAGGAACAGCTCTGCAAATGGCAAATCAACAGTTAAAGTTTAATGCTAAATGCTGAAAGTCTCTCAGTGCTGTGTTATAAAAATATTATATTAAATGTATTGCAGAGTGTGGCTTTTACAAAGCTCAAGAATTATTCTCGGAAAAGCAGTCTCATTCTGTCCCTACAGAGACCATAATTTATGGCACCAGAACTGCAATTTTTGTAGTGAGGGGGAATAACCACACTGTTTATCTCTCTTTTCAGTTGTTCTGTAGTATTCAGACTGAGGAGAACAACAGAGGAGAACAACAGAGTAAGAAATCTGCAATGTAAAGTTATAGCCACTCCTGTGCTTCTCATTACACACTGACTCCCATTATCAAAACTCAGTCGCTGCAACAGCTCACTCAGAAGGCTCTTGTTCTTGTACAGGCTTTTTGAAGGGCTGAATTATTTCCATCCCCCTGCAAGCTTATGCTTTCTGTTTGTTTACAAGTGACTGATTCTTTATTTCTCTACACCCAGTGTTGGAAGTGGCCTGAAGGAATTAATTGTCAGTGGTGGAACACACACTTTGCATGTTGTATCTCCACTGATGCCGGTAGACTTGCTTTGATTTATCTCAGTTTAAGATCTGGTTTTGTTTTCCCCATGTCCTGCAGGCATTGTGATTTTCTCTTCCTTCACCCCTGCCTTTGCAGTAGAGTTCTGCAAGCAGATTTTAAAGAGTCTGCAACTTGCTGCTGTACTTTATAGGTTTTTACAGTAACTTCTATATCTACTGATTTCAAGTCCCTGCAACTAGAGCTGCTAAATATCTTGCTCACAACTCTTGACTAACAGGAGCCATGGAAGTAGATATAAAAAACTAATTGTCTGTTTTTTCTTTTTTTTTTTTTAAATATCAGTATCTAATGCACTTGCCTGTTTCATCCCTGTCACACCACGAATGCATCTTTTGAGCTGACACCTGCTGACACCTGGGTTAGCTGTTTGATTATACAGATGAACCTTCTGAGGTTTTTTTTTCTTGCTTGTCCATTGTACTGATGGACTCGGCGTACTGAGATTATGTCTGGCAGGTATAATCCTCATGGTGGGGGTACTCAGCATGATGTTTCCATCCAACCAAATCATTGCATTAGTTTTGCTTCAGTGCAGAAGTTCCAGGATAAACTTATCTTTCGTTTTCCTGCTATCTGGCATTCAAGGTTAAGGTTTGCTTTCTAATATGCTGTCGTAAGTCCCACGTACCACCCACACGACATAATGCCAGATATTGAGTTGTCATCCCTCATTTAATACTGAGGCTGCATACCCAGGTGGCAGCTTCTTGTGTTTAACATATAGCAGAGATTGGTTCAACATCAGTGCTCTCAGGCAGCTGCCAAAGACAGCTAAATAACCACTTGAGCTAAAGCCCACTGGTATTAACAGGAAAGGGTTTTCAGGACCAGGCTGTAATTCACTGGAATGGATAAGTATCCAATGTCTGCTTCATGTGCTTCATGTCCCTTCACTCTGCTGTGAAGGGAATTTACAAAATGACACAATATTGGCAGAAAAGTTCATTTATTTTCCCCGTGAAAACTACATGGGAAGGCTTAGATGATATTTGCCTCCTCTAATGGATGCCAGCATGGAATTGTACATCAAAATGGTTTTGGGCACTACCTTCTAAAAAGCAGATCAAACTTTTAAGCTGTCAACAGTAATGGGCAAAAATGATCTGCATGGCATGTGCTGTGAGATGAGCCTAATGGCTGCGTTCCCAGCCTTCCTCTCTGCTGATACTCGTTTAAGTGCCTGTACTTCTTATGTTGAAAGAAGAAATGATATTACAGGAAAAATTAATTTGCCGTCATTTCATTTCCTTTTAGAAACATAGCAGTTAATTCATCTCTGCAGCCTTTTGCCCTCTTCTGCTGACCTATGTAGAAACATTACTGAAATTCTCCTTCTCTGCAATCTCAAGTACACGCTCAAGCAGTTCAGCTGTTGCACTCAGTACTGTGTATGACAGAAGGTAGGCTCTGCTGGGTCAGCGATGCCAGACTCTTGATCATGCTCACCCAAAGCCCATCACCCTGGAGAAGGAGCGCTTGCTACAGGTAGATCTGTATGTTCAGAGTCAAGCAAATATATATTGCTGAGACTGCACTTCAGGTTCTTCTCTGTTTATGAGGAAATTTTTCAAATGTTTGGTGTGCATGCAGAGCTTCAGACCCTTCTTGCTCTTGCAATAAACTTTTGAGAGAGAAATATAAAAGACGTCTTTGTAGCCTCACTGTAGAATTAAGAGCTCGGAGCAAAGAAGTTTAGCAGCCAGCTGCTTCAGTGTTTTGGTGATTTCTGTACGAGTCTTATTTGCAAACAAAAGAGAAAATTAAGATGTAAGTGGATAAGCAGAGTGAAGACCAATGCAGCAGATGAATGTAGTACGAGGGTCTGATGAAGATGTGTTTATGTAGGATTGCAGCTTAGGAAGCAGTTTGGTAGGAAATGATCCCATTCAAGGAGGTGTACTGTAAGTACATTTAAATTGACAGTGATCCAAACTTTGGCAACAAATGTGATTTAATGTACCAGTTCTCCCACATTCCACTCTTCTCCCTCCTTGCCCCAGTTCCACCCCCGAATGTAGCAGAGATGAAAAGAAAGCTCAATGTACTAAGTGCTGTAAGTGATAGTGGAGCAGGAATGAACTGCAAATGTCACGGTGGTATGGCTGGAGGAATGTTATGGAGGGTCCAGATGCTAAGAAAATTCAGAAGTGTGAATTTATTTCTGGAGTGAACTCAGATCTGTTGCACTGATGTTCTATCTCGGGTTTTCAAAATCTTTACTTTCTGATTCAGCAAACGATATTTATCCCCACTGAAAATTTCCTCTTCCTTTTCTCTGCTGAATGTCTGTGATTATCATTAAGTCAGCCAAAATAGTTAATTTGCTTTCTTCAGATTGCCATGATCGCAGTTCCACAGCTTGTTACAGATTATCTGAGTGTTTGCAGCTCTTGAAGGAGACATAAAAATCTTTGTCACAGCAGCTACCTTCAGAGGAGGAGATGGGAAGGAGCAATGGGAGCCCATGTCTGGGAGGTGTGAGCTCCGGCTGGCAGCTGTCCTGCACCACGTCCCACTGAACACGTGAGCAGTGCGAGGTGCCGGTGTGCTCAGCGTCTGCCTAAGCAGGCAGAACAGATGGAAAACAACCACAAAACACCCCCGGCACTGATGTGCATGAGAAAAAATGCACCTTCTGGGTGATAACCCTGCAGCTCTGTTGCACACCTAACAGGCGGCGCTGCTTGAGACAAGGGTTTAAATGATCTCTTTTCTCCTTTCCCGGAAAACCACACTATTAATTTGTAAAGCACCCTCACTGCTGGCCTAGCTCACTTCTCCATTTGCAGCAATATATCTTGGCTCACGAATAACACGGTGAACTTCTTCTAAAGAGCCATTTTTGCAAAACATGAATATCACATAAGAATAAAATGGATTGCTGAAATAAAAGGTGACAGCTGAAATATTTTATATTTATACGCTCCCTCCAGGAGACCTGGAGAAGAAGTCACAAAACCCAAAAAGCATGTACAGTTTGCTGAAAGATGGATAGTCTTTCTGTGTTTGCGGCACTATTAGTTATTTATAATGTTTTTCATCCATTACACTGAGAGTTTGCTCATTGAAAAGGATCTTGCCTTCTGGAGAGCAGAGCCGTTGACAAGATGGAATGAAGCTAAGACTGCGGCAAAGAGATCTTGTTGCATAGTAAACAACATAGAGTGAAGTAGCAAAAAATGCTTGGAAAAAAGAATTCCACCTCCTCCACCTTATAATCGCTGGAAAAAGCACTTGCTCACTAAGAAAATACACTGTAAGAAAGGAAATGCAAACAAATAGCTGAGTACTCAGGGTAGGAAAAGACACCATCCTGAGGCTTAAGCTTATCAGCTGTTAGATTTTTGTTCACGGGAGGACTTGCTCCTATGTCTCATCACCCAGACCTAATGGACGTGTTGTACTATGCTAGTGGATAACCATATCCTGTACATTGCTGTGCACTTTCTTGACTGTCATAATGCTTTAAGGTCAAATGTGCCAATAGTCACAATGCCCCTCTGAAGCAGCCAGAACTGTCCTTGCCGTTTTACAAATGTGGGATGGGGTATTTGGTCTTCAGGCTCTCTGGGATGTTCTAAGGGTCTAGCTGATCGAGACCTCTCTTCATTGCCAGATGCCTTCTGCTCCCAGCTTGCTCCTGATGCCTGTGATGGGTGTGCTTGTACCAAGTGCTGCATCTGTCCCGGATGGCATGCTCAGACCTTGCTAGGTCTCGGCTCTGCGGCTCCTTGTTCCCTGCACTCCTGCGGTGTGGGTCACATCCAGCAGCGCAGCAGCCCGGCGTGGAGCCGTCTGTGCTGCACTGCTCCCTTTGCCAGGCGCGGTGCTGTGAGTCTGGTTGTCAGCAAGCACAGCCTCCCCTCACCGTGCTATCAAAATAGCTCTCTCCTGGGAGCCTTAAATCATTCTGTTTAAAACGCAGTATTATCATAATCCCTGCTTGCTCTCTTTTCCTCAATGTCATTTCATTAAAAAGAGCTGGAACAGACTGAAAAGCCGCCATAAATTTTCAGTTGACCTCCAGGTCAGGCAGTTGCCATGCAGGGATGACAGACATGGAGGGAATGTCTCTGATATGCAAGGAAAATGCTACTTTCAGCCATTTACCAAAGCAGGTGAAATTCAGAGATCCTTGCAGGATGCTCTCAGTATGTTGGTTGCAAGGAATTGCTTACGGCTCATTTTGTATTTTAATTGTGTAGTAATTTGACTTAGTTACAGAGCACCGACTACTTTATGCATTCCTAATTTAATGATCTAATGGTGTAGGGATAAAATAATATGTGATGGAATTTATCTTCACAGTGTTAAATTTTGCTGTTTTACAACAGTTTTAATGCATCAGTGTACAAGTCAATTAAATCCACAATTTATTGCTTGTTGTAGTAATTATTTGTCTTCTGCACATCATGAAACGTAACAGAAAAAGTCACCGTAGCAAACAGTAGGCAAGTGAAAGCCAGCCAACAGGTATGCCCAAGAACTCTCGAGGATTTCTTGAAGCTCAATACGTTGTATGAATATTGCTTTGGTAAATGAATAAAGCCACATGGGAACTGAGATATAGATAGGTTATCTGCTGAAATCAGAGGCTAATTCTCAGCTCTTCAGGATGGGTGTCTGCATTTCATCAAACACTGTTGGCTCACACCAGCTGAGGTTGTGTGAATGGGTTTTCTTCGTGTTATTAATACTTTGTGCTGAGAATTGTGCACTGTGTTCAAGTATAAGCTCATTGCAAAGCACTGCAGTGCATGACAAATAATCTTGTACGTCAGCTTGTCAAGATGACTTATTTAAGTGGGATTAAAAGTTATTCATTCAGAAATCCAGACATTTCTTCCCTGGGGCATATCAGCATACAGCACAACTTGTTATTATTAACCGTGATAATGTTGGTAATGGAGAGATAAACATGTGAGTCATGAAGAACATGGGCAGAGAACAGCCATCTCCTGACAGCACGGCGGGTAGGGTGAGCAATGTGCACACACGTGTGGCATGCGGAGGAATGGCACACAGGCTGTGTGCTGCGCTGCTGCTGTGGTATCATCACAACCCCAGCAGTTAAAAGAGGTGAATGAGGAGGAAGAGTGAAAGGAGATAAAAGAATACGAAGGGCAGTAGAGACGTGGGAGGGAAGAATATTTCATTCCTCTGTCTTAACTGACCTTTCAGTTTGTCTGAGTTTAGACACTGCCACACAACAGATATTCTATTGGCAAATGTTATTTAATTTTGTTGTTATGTTTCAGGATGAAGTTAATGCAATTTTAAGTTTGTAGTGATAATCTGAAGACATTCGTTAACGTTTTGAATGAAACGAAAATTGGATTTTTCATGGCCAAATCTTCCAACTGTACTTTGGTAATGGGCTGGACCTTGTTTTGTCTGAGGGTGGGAGGTGCTGGTTACAGCCATCAGTCACAGCATACTGAGCAATTCTGTGCCGTGATAAAGCAAGTCACATTTCCTGACATGAGAATGCAGAGGAACATTTGAAATTCTGTGACCTACTCCTACCCTGAGGCAGAAATGCTCTTTCCAGCTTGCTTCTAGAAAAGCGTTTTACTCTGGGCTCCCAGTGGATTGTGAGCCAGGTATGTGTGTCTCCTACTGACACAGCCGCACTGGTAGGAGCACTGCTGTTTGGGTAATGGCTTGTGATGGAAATGACTGTATTTCAGTACAGAATTTCTCATGCTAGTAGCAATATTGTTGGATTTTCTTTCATGCTTTGATCAGTAATTAGGCTCTGACAGCTGATGCAAAATTTATTTTCATTTCTTTCTGTTAAAGTGAATGATCCCTTTATTCAGATTATCAGCGCTGTAATAATACATTTAAAACTCACCTATGATAATTGGAATGGCCCTGGAACCTTGAGTTTCTAATAAGGCCCCTCACTCAGGAGAGAGTTACTTCACCTCTGGTGGAGAATCGGGGAATCACGGCCTCCTTCAGTTTTAGATGGTCATTATAATTCTGTATGAATCACTTCAAAAGGCACCGCATGCATTGGCTTGTACATATCGGCTGAGCAGGTGCCCTCTCTTAGGGAAAGCGTGGCACTGAGATTAGTTACCTTGAAAATACGTTTGCTTTTTCAAAGAGACCACCAGATGTTTTTTGTCTCAGTGTATGTGATCCTGTTACTTCAATGTTTGTAAGAAAACCTGGGAAAACTGGCATTTTTAAATGCTGATGCATTCCATTTTGACATTTTTATTGCAAGAACCCGTGGTCATTTTGTTTAGAAGCAATTTCTTGTTTCAGTGCATTTTGTTAGTTGTGAAAAGAGTTTTACAAGCAAAGAGCCATAAACCAAGCAAATATTTCAAATATGTGGAAAGCGTTCCATACAGTAAGTGGAAAATGTTATTAGCAGCATATGAGAGCATGTGCTTAAGCTGGAAGTTGATAATGCTCATCAGTTTGCTACAGCCATTGGCCCATATAATGGCAGTGTTGGTTTAAATTTCGGTTCATAATGCAGCTGTAAAGGATCAAGTGCTGGGTAGTTTGTTTTCTGAAGTTAAGTCAACACTATAAATCAAACTGCAGGAGGACTATGATTTAATTCATTAACAGTTGGAGGATTAATTACAGCACTATTAAATATTTCATTTAATTAAATCTAAAGTATTTAAACACTGTTTTTCAAATAATGTTTGCCCGTTAATTAGAGCAGCTAAATGTTCAAATTAATTAGAGGTGTGGGTTGTTGTTAAGAAGTAAAACCATACACATTTTACTGCCTGGTGTGCTCACAGCACCTTCCCACTGTACGATGCAGTGATCACAGTGATAACCTCCTTCTGTCAGAGCTGCTCCTGCTCTGGGTCTGTACGCACAACTGGACAGAGAAGAGCTCAGCTTGAGCACACCCTGGGGCTCTGCCGTCCCTGTCCTTGGGCAGCCCACTTTGTGGTCCATTGGCTCATCTGTGGTACTCAGCACCTCCTAGGGTCAGAAGCCAGTGCTCATAACCCAGGAATCCTGTGGCAGTGCTATGAAGAGAGAAGTCCTGATGGTGGGTGACATTTCTGCTGTGCACCAGCTTGCACATGGTACATACCTGAAACAGCACTGCATATTCTGAAATGAATGCCTGGGGATTCTTCTGCACTTAAGTTTTCTCATAGCAGGGTTTTCCTCATTTAAACTCCTATGTGTCAGTCCAAATTGCCCTATTATGACAGATTTCCTCCTAGGGCTTAAACGTCTTCAGTTTTTCACCTCCCATGACTGTGGGAAAGGAATTCCCAGTCCCTTGGCAGCTGAGATGCGTTCTATTGGTGTGCTTTATCTGATCCTCTTTACCGGTATGAAATTCTGGTTGCTTCTGTAACAGTATGAAGACAACGTGAAATAGTAATCAACTGGTGAAGTACACATCTGACTGAGGGCAATGAAGAAATGCACTTGTGTCCAGATTCCTGATCAGCTTTTTCTGTAGTTTAAGATCAAACAAATTCAACTAACCACCTCCTTGCAAAAATGCAGCTGCTCACTCACTCTCCTATCAAATGCCTCGTGTAAATAACACATCTTTGTGGCAATGTCGTGACTCTGCAAAGCAAGAAGTATTAGTTAGTAGGAGCTGGGAGCGCACGGTAGTTTTGAAAGCCAGATCATAAACATTCTCTCTTTTTTTTCTAATTTCATGCCTGTATTTCTGAAGAACAGATTTTACTGTACAAAGTAGGTTACTGAAGCCCATTAAAGAAGCTGGTTTTCATTTCGTTTCAAGCATTGTATGATCTGAATTCCTGCCAGTAGTACAATTAAAAAAAATAAGGGCAAAAAGATGTTTGAAAAGCAAAAAGAAAGAAAGGCAACAGCACAATCTGCCATGAAGTGTGCATTTCTTTCCTTTGACACGTTCCTTCCCTGCTATGTCGCAATGAAGTCATGACAATAGCTGTATTGAATTACACTGTGTGTCACCAGGCATTTCATTTTAACAGGATGGATTATTACTACATCATTTGGACTTTTCTGCTCTACTAATTTTGCGGCATCTTCTATTTTGGTCATTTGTCCTACATTTCAAAAAGCAAATTAGCATCCCACATTTCATCTTCCCTGGCTTGAAAGGGTCTGTACTGCTCTTTTCAGTGCTTCCACTGCAGGTATTTTACCTTCCTCTGCTCTGTTAAGCAGCTAAACTGAGAGCCAAACAATTAACTACGCAAGGCTGTTCATTTTCACTTATGTTTGTTAATTATGTATTGTGGTATTTCCAGGCATCTCTTGATGAGTTTACTTGGCACCTGGCCTGATGGCTGCAGGTGGGTCTCACCTGTCTCAAAGTGGGAAACGCATCCTAGCCTAGGAAGTGGTTGAGTCACTGTCCCTGGAGGTATTCAAGGAATGTTTAGATGTTGTACTTAAGGGACGTGGCTTAGTGGGGAAATATTAGTGATTGGTGGACAGTTGGACTGGATGGTCTTGGAAGTCTTTTCCAACCTTGGTGATTCTGTGATTCTGGGAGTTCTGGCAGCATCCGCTGTATGTGTGGGACTGATACTGTAGCCTAACTCTGATCCTTGGAGGCAATCACAGCATCCATTCAGTAGCTGCTTCTCTTAAATACCTCTGGAAACATCAGCTGCTGAAGTTTATATTAAAGAATTTGTCTAAATATTTTGAGCCTTATTCTAGGGATTACTGCACTGAGATAGCTAGAACAAGGATAACAATTACTTTCACTGTCTTAAACACCATCTAATTTGTATTCAGTGTTTGCTTTTTCCTCAAGTGACTGCACTGATTCATGGTTTTTCCTTTATGTCAGTGTTTTCTCTCAAAAAACCAAACTCAAATTTACTCAGACTCCTCTGGACATTATTACACGATTGTGAAAGAAATGCTTCACATTCTGAAAAAGTTGGATTCTTTATTTCCACACCTCATTTTAAAAATCCCAGTCTCAAGGGTTAAGATGATTTTGATTTCACGTAAAGAAAAGCAAACACTCATACCTTAGCTGGTAAGCAAGAAGTTTCATTCAAGGTTTAAACCTTACATTTTCCAACTTTTCATATTAGCTGGAAAAAAATGTTTATTGTTACCAGTTGGTCAGTGAGCCAAGAAATCAATTACTGGCACAGCTCCACTCTGTTGCTCTCTGGGGGGAAATTCTGCTCTCTCAGAAGTACTGGAGTCAATGAGGACGCATGGCTTTTTGTGGTGTGCTGCCAGCGCTGGCAGCCAATTTTGGAACTCCCCCAGGTAAGCCCCGGCCTGTCCCTGGGCGGGTGGCTGGGCCCAGCCTGGCATGAGCCCCCACTGCATCCCTGGTGCCCACTCTGTGCTGGCAAGTCAGGCTCCTGGCCGTGTTCGTTGGTTTACCATGCTCATTATCTCTCCATCACAGCTTTAAAAGTGCTAAATACCGTGTTAATAATATCTCTGTGAAATAATTCTCTGTCCCCATAATCCACGTCCTGTGGATGCCTTATTTGTCAAATTTCTAACAAAGAGCTTATCCTTTTTTTTGTTGTTGTTGAAAGCTGGCTTTCAGGAGATACAAAGATACTACTTTCAGGAGATACAAAGAACTAAAAACAGAGTCTGTGCTGCTTGGCCTTGTTCCATACAGCCGAGCTGGACGTGCAGGGCAGCACCTGGCTTCCCATTGGCACCGTCGCAGAGCAGGGCACGAGGCAGCGCCCGGCCATGGAGCAGCAGTCTTCACCAGAGTAATGGGCCTGGTGGGGCAGAGAGCCAGGTGGGGAAGCAAGTATGCTCATCCTGAATACGTGATTCTGTAATGGACAGCAAAAATGTATGCAAGAGGCTGGTTTCGTGCTGCATTTGCTTTCGTTTAAAAATGTGCACAGGTGAGTCAGAAAGCTGCTGAAGCAGGAAGAGTGTGAAAGTGAACATTTGACTGAGCCGTTTTCCTTCTGTACTAGTGGGTAATGTACTTATATGCAAAGTAACTTATATGAAATAACATCCAGATCATTTAGTGCAGTCACAGCTTTTGGATTTGTTAATCCTTCTGCGAATGTCATGTAGGTCTATTATGTAAAAATCCAGGGTGAATACTATGAATAAAAGATCATTAATGTATGCATTACAAGAGGGGGAAGCAGATTTCGTTTCTGTGCTTATTTTTTTCCTGCTGTCAATGTCACTGAATATACTTCTGCTCTTAGCTTCCAGAGCCCTCAGTTCTTCTCTGCTGTGCTTGCAGGTGCATGAGTGCCAGTGGTGTTGTCCCACTGCTTTGTGAATGCTTTTGGCCAACAATAAGGCTGAAAGATTCTGAACAGCTCTGTGCAGTGGTGTGTAGAACTGTGAGGCATGCAGAATGGAAAAGGGCACTGCAGAGGAGAGGGCAGGATCTGTCTGCAGTCAGTGTAAAAGCAGCACAACCATGTCCAGCTCTACTCTTTTCTGTACCCGTGAACACTGGGCAGTATTTGGACCTTACTGCTTCTGTATTTATCATTCATGCCATTGGCTTCTCCATGACAATAAGGATGCTGTGCTGTCGCCTCTCACTGTGCATATTCTTTGTGGAATACCTAATCCTTTGTTTTTGACACCACAATTAGCAAAACAGAAATTAGCATGTCCCCAAACCAATGATGTTTCGGAAGAGGGAGGAAAAGAAGAACATATACAAAAAACTCGGCTAGAACTGATACATTTTAGATGCACAGATATAGTCTTTATGCAAATGCCCTAATTAAAGAAAGAACAGGACATGCATCTGCAGGGAATAAACACTAGCAAGCAGAATTGCTTTTAGAGAGGCCCTTTCTTCCTGACCTCTCCCTGCGGTACCAGCAGGTTTCAGAGCCCCGCAGGACATGTAGCCCTTTCGAGCTCAGCAAGCAGGCAGTGATGTATTCATGGTGGTAGCGAAACTGGCAGCAACACTGCCATGAGTTGGAAATGTGTCTATCAAAGCTGCAAGAGCTTAAGTAGAAACGATGAGAAATCTGTGTGTGGGAAGCTGGCCCAGCTGCTGCCCGCATCAGGTCTGTCTAATAAATATGCCAGACTTTAGCTTTCATCAGCATCAAGCACATACAGGGAACAAGTACATATGCTGTCTAATTCCTACCAGTTATCTGAGTGATTTACTGGGCCTTTACTGGAGTCCTAGTGATACTAATTCCTGTGTACAATTGCTATGGTGATGATGATAGAGTTTAGAGGTGATGATGGTGACGTAAAACCCTGAATAGAAGCAGTGCCAGCTCCTGCCATGTGCAGATGCACCTGATGGCATTAACTCTGGGCTGCAGCAGCTCCTGAAGTGCTGTACAGTTGCATGTTGGGTGAGATTTATCTCATTAAACTTTAGGTATCTGAAGCTGAAGCCGTTACTCTAAGCTGGTTGTCAAGGGCTATCTCCATCATTAATGAGAGATGCCATTTGGAAGGAGATAGATCTGCATTGGAGTGCAGTGAATGTGCAGCACTTTCTCAGGAGGGGATCATGAGTGCTAAAATAAGATCAGGCACAGCAGAGTGCAGAGGCCACTGAAAGTCCTTAGATTTGTCATGCCTAAGATTTATTTTTGCACTTTTAAATCACTATTCAATTTTCATTCTTTTCTTCTCCCATTTCCAATGAAATTAAAGGTCTGATTTAAAGTGAAAAAGGAATT
Organism: Bambusicola thoracicus; assembly: GCA_002909625.1. Lineage (NCBI taxonomy): Eukaryota > Metazoa > Chordata > Aves > Galliformes > Phasianidae > Bambusicola > Bambusicola thoracicus. The sequence continues at coordinate 54,233 of PPHD01000094.1, forward strand.
GCTTTAAAACCTGCTATGCTGAAAAAGACCAAAGGTGCTGCTACTCAGTTTTTGTCATTCTGACACCTCACTGAGTGTTTCAGTGCAGAGCAGTGAGGGACTGGTTGTAGCCTGTGGCTTGCTAGAAGCTGCCAGCGCAGTAATGGCGGAGGAATCTACAGGGATGCATAGTTCCTACGCTCTTTTTCAAACCTATATTTTGCACTACATTGTGCTCTTCCACCCCAATTCAGTGCAATTGGTAAAAACAAAGAAACAGCCTTATTTCATTCTCTCCTTTCCCCTCCCCTTCCTTTCCTTTCTGACTCCTTTTTTTCCCCATTTAGTGAATAGTCCTTTGCTACCTTCTGCTAAGAGTCTCAGCTTCACAAACTCCTTTCCCACCTGCAGATGGGAGCATCTTTGCTCTCCTTATGGTTTGAAGTTCTGGAAATACACGTGCAGCTGGCTGTGGGCCTGCCCTCCCCTTTCTGCCCATTCCCAGCTGTTGCTGAGGCTGTGGTGGTCTGCAGTGTTCCTGAGCTCCACTGACTTCAAGTTACTGCCTTTGCAGTGTTTGTCCAAGGTGTTTAGCACACAAGCTATGGTGTGACCATTTGGAGGTGACGGTGGGGGCCTGGGATACCAACCAGGTGGGTCAGGATGTCTCTGAGGGTCTGTGTGTGCCCAGGTCCTGTATAGTGACAGTCCCACCAGCCTGAGATCTGCTGGGAGAGCCTATGAGTTGTGTACAGTGATGGGACGAACTTGAAATATCACAGAACTCATTGCTGTATGTGTTAGATTTCATTGGCTTTGGCATTTAGGGCCAGCTTCTCCACATGCAAATCATCAGTTTCTCCCTGCAGAGTGACAGTACCTGGCAGCATATCAGAACATGGCCTGCATTTACAGGGCCCTACTGACCCTCTTTCCAGTGTGTATATATTTGTTTAAATGATTTGTCTACTGATACATGGCAGCTTGGTAGAATGAGTTGTTACCATATTAACCTTTCAAACACTTAAGTCCAGTTTAAGTGATTATTAGATCAGCTATGACAGAATATTGGCTATTAACACAGTTTATCTCACATCTACTGTAATACAGCATTTCAGTTTTTTCTCAGAGCACCACCAGCACTAGCACTTCCACCAAAACCCCATCGTCACACTGTGGCTTCAAAAATTTCTGCTCTCAAAACACTATTACCAGGCTGTTGTCTGAATGTACTCAAGCTTTTTAGCTCTAGCAGATTACAGGTGCTGCCTGCTAGAATGTGACCCTAGATCTCTTCATGTAAGCTGCTAAATTCAGATGCAGTACTCTCCTCCCAGTGCACTCCCCACTCTCTTCTGGTCAATGCTACGGCTGTACCCCTGGCTTTGGCAGCACCTGCAGCACATCTGTGGAAATCTGTGACAGAGGCTCAGAGATATTTGCCTTCAGCATCTGTGGCTGAGAGATGCTGTGATTCCTCCCGACTGCAGGCCTCAGGCTGTGTAGAGGTATAAGAAGTAGGCTTCTAACTGGCAGGCAGCTTGCACAGTGCTGTGCCCCAGCCCTCCATGCTGAAGGATGGGATCTGTGTGGGTGCATTACTGATCCCTTCTGCTGTTTTCTCTGCTTGATTAAAAGCCGGTTAGTCCCTGATATTTTTCTACATGAGAATGCATTAATACTCTGTAATCAAGTCACCTTTAGCCTTCTTTTTAACAAACCAAACAGGTTGAGCTCTTTAATTGCTCACTGTAGAGCATTTCCTGCTGACCTCAATAACTTTTCAGGTCCTTGCTGAGCTCCCTCCAGTGTTTAACCCATTACTATGCCTGAGCCTTTAAAAAATGTCTGCTGTCTGTACACTCAGCCCCCTTTCATGAAGTACATCTAGTGTATAAGTGATGAAAAAATAAGAGAGAAAAAGAAATGAAACCATGTACTTGTGCATATATAACATTAGCTAAGACGTCTGGATGAATATCAGTACTTGAGGCGATTTTCATTCTATTGCTTCTGGGATCTGAGGAGCAAATAGCCTCTCATTTAATTTATACTGTAATAAAATCTCCTATTGATTTTAATAAAATTGAAGACGATTGTTTTGAATGTAATCCCCAAGGCAGCTTCTCCATAAAACCTGACTCTTCTTATTTTCTTTGCATGTGTACGCTGCAGTTCGTGCCTGATGGCAGCAAACCAGGGCTTTGCCATCCCATAGCGCTCATTCTGCCCTGCTCAGCTGCGAGCCAGAGCCAGGTGTGTGCCAGGTGTGAGGGACACGGCCACACTTTGGCTCTGTGCAATTTGATGCTGTTGGACTTGAAGTGTGGGGAGGGAGAAACTTTCAAGAGAAGTGTCTACAACTGCCCAAGAGGCAGTGAGTTTTGGTGCCTGCAGAGGAGGACCTCCGAAGGAGCAAACCATAATTGTGATCACTAATCATCACATCTCAGTACTGTATAATCTGATTTTTCTATGGGAAGTCCACAGTATGCTCTTGATATTTAAATAATGACCTGTAGTGTATTAAATATTGAGAATTGGAGTGCTGCCTTATAAGCTGACATTGGAAATCTCAGTGATGGAGAGGGGAAGGGGCCTGCAGCTGGCGGCGGTGCCAGACAGTGTGGCAGGAGCAGGGCTCAGTGCAGGGCAGGGGCAGGTTTGGGCATGCTGCACAAATCACACTGGTATGTTGGGGTGGGTTGGATCGCCCGTCTTGGGCAGCTCATTCTGTACCCATTTTTATCCTTTTGCTTCTGCATGCCCGCTTTTTCTCCTGTGATTTACTGCACTCGTGAAGCCTATCTGAGCATGTAATAAGCAATGGTAACAGTGAGCTGAAACCAGCAATTTTTTCTTCCTCTGGTCTCCTCCCTCCCTCCCTATCTGGCCACGCTCTGCAGAGGAGCAGTGTTGCAGGGAGGTGTAGCAGGCAGGGAGACGTGCCTCAGCCAAGATGGCTGCCTGAGGCAGGGCCCCAGCTCAGCGTGTGCTGGGCCCGTTCTTCAGGTGTGGCAAAGCCTGCCTCTAGCAGTTAAAGAGGCAGAGACCTACAAGACCAAGAGACCGACAGGAATTCAGGCCTAGGGGATTGATAGGAAAACACATTCATTTCCCTTCAGCTGCTTGAAAGTTTCTTACTGAACAGCCAGCTTCTGAGAGCAGTGGAAGGCTCTTCCTGCTGCGCTGCCCCTTCACCAGCAGAACCTGTGCTCGAGCACAGCCAGTGGGAGCCAGGGCTGTGAGGTAGGCCCATGGGTGAGCGTTCCTTGTCAGCACGAGGGCAGCTGAAAGTGTGCGCTGACCCTGTGAGTGACATGAAGCAGGAAGCGCAGATCACAGGGAGAGCACTCAGGGACAGGCTGCGTGTCCTGGAGCTGCACGAGGCTGGGCTGCAGGAGGCTGGGCCTGCACCAGGCCCGACTGATGGGCCTCAGCCCCTGCGGGCTCCGGCCCGACCTCCAGCAGAGATGCTGGCAGCTGGAAGCAGCGTGGAGCTCGAGGAGCCCTCCTTGTGCTTCTGCCCAGGCAAGTTGGGGCTGGTGCCGCCTCTGCATGAGGCCTCTCGGGAAAGCTTGTGGATGAATGTACTGCATTTCTGAAGACGCACACAGAAAATATCACTAAAAACTTCTGCTAGGACTAGCTGCTGTACAGGGTGTGCTATTTTCTTATTATGTTGCTATCTTAAGGGAAATAAGGAATTATTTTCACATTAGATTTATAAAGTCAATAAGATGTGAACTGAATGGTGAATCGGGCCCCTGGAGGAAATTGCCTTGTCACAGTGTGTAAGGATCTGTGAGAGCATTGTATCATCACTGCTATGTGATTGCAGTATGGGGTAAAGAGAGCTGTTCTTATTTCTTATAAACTAGAAGAGGGTAGATTTAGACTAGATATCAGGAAGAAATTCTTCACTGTGAGGATGGTGAGACACTGGAACAGGTTGCCCAACGAGGTTGTGAATGCCCCCTGCCTTAAAGCATTGAAGGCCAGGCTGGGTGGGGCTATGAGCCACCTGGTCTAGAGAGTTCTATCCCTGCCTATAGCAAGGGGGGTTGGAACTAGATGATCTTAAAGGTCCCTTCCAAGTCAAACCATTCTATAATTCTATGATTCAGAGCAGGTGCTCCATGTAACAATATTAGCAGTCTGCTACATATTTATGAGCAAGCAGATTGTGGTCAAAACAAGCACTTCTCTTACTTTTTAGAGTTCAAAGTTTCAGGGCTCCCAAACCGAGCAGCTCCCTGCAGAGAGGTTGCTCCTGGTGAGGGGCCAGGACATGGGCATGGGTAGCAGTGCCAGCTCCTCACCAATGCAGAGCTTTACAGAAAGTGCCAGGCCAAAGGAGAGTGCTGCTTATTGCAAAGAGCCTGTTCCCTCTCCTAAGAGAAGCAAAGGTCTCCTTCCTATGCAATCAAAGGCAGGTTGATTTCTTCAGCCCTTGAGCTCATGAGCTTCATTCACAACATATCTTCCAAAGCAGGGCTTTTCTGGGGTAAATGAAGAGTGGTTCTCTCGGTTGGTGATGGGAAAACAAGCACTACTCTTGATTGGATTGCTCCTGTATAGCAGTCCTGTGGATAGCTCTGCTGTCTCTGCATTGCAGTCTGAGTGCACATCAAGCACTCCAAAATTTATCCTTGGGGATGCTCAGAGCCTGTCTGGACTTGGACCTGGGCAAACTACTCAAAGTTACTTATAACACATGAGGATTTGCACATCCCTCTCACACTCATCAAACCAAGCTGTTCTGTGCTGACATGCACCCACTCAACTCCCCAGCCTGAACACCTCCCTGACAAAACCCCAGTGCACCTTACAGGGGTGGGCAGCCACTGCCATCCTGGTGGCAAACAAATGGCTTCTGCTAATGAAGTCTTGTTTTTCCAAGTCGGGATTTAATTCCTTGTAAATGCAGTCTTGGGTTGTTTGTCAGCATGCTGAACACAGAATGGGCAAGGTGATCACGTCCTCGTTCCCTGGCCTGCCTTGTAAATCAGGGAGGTGACATGTTTTCCATCTCCAGGGGATAGTTTGTAGAACAGATGGAGGTTGCAGAGTACAGATGACATTGAAAGACTCATTTGAAAATCTCCCCCGTATTAAGTCAGATGTTGACCCAGAGATTGAGTGATTGTGCAACTGTGAGTGTCCCAGTGATTTAGGATCAAAAATGACAATTTAAAAACATGGATCTGGAGAATGCTACTTCACTGAGGCTCCTAAAAGACGCATTTCTAGAGGTCTAAAGCCACTGTATAGGACTGTCAGATATTTTAAAAGTGTCATTCACTCCCTGGTGGTACCTTTGCATATCAATGAAGTCATGGCTATAGATTAGAAATACCATAAGAATTAGACAGGAAAATAGTGTCTAAAATCCACAGTTGCTTAGGTGGTCCTGTACACTTTGTGGTAGGTTTCAGATCAGTGAGATACGCACCTGTTTCAGTACCATCACTTCTGTGCTGAAGCGCTTTGTGACAGAGGGGTATGGGGCTGTCTCATAGCTAACAGAGCTTTCCAAGCCAAGAGCCAGCTGTGCAACCATGCTCCCCCTTGCAGTATGCAGCTCGCAGCTCAGGGTTCTGCCTGCCCTGCTGAGCAGCAAGCACTGCAGCACTGAGCATTAATGCAGGCATGACATCCATGTCAGCTGAAGAGAAAATTTCATCATGTTCCCAGAGCTGAAGAGGTTTTGTTCTGCTGAGATGGTCCACAGGCTGCATCAGCCCCAGCGCAACCATTTCCACAGACTGCATCTGTTACTTCTCTGCACGCATGCAGTATCCCATCGAGGCACAACATGCCCTGTACACCACCAATGGGAGCAAGCACCTTTCCAGGAGCAGCAAAGATGTTCCTGCTGCAGCCCAAGAGCAGCCAGTGCTCCCAGCAGTGAGCAGCACCCAGCAGTGATTTGCAGGTGCACTTTAGAAGAACCATCAAGTAGCTGGGTATTGTGACAACACACCAGCTCCCAGACATACATATATCACTGCTTTCATCTGCACAGGCAAAAGTGCTTTATGAACAGAAATGGAAACTGATGACTTAAAAACAGTGGATATAGTTGCAGGAAGAAAGGAAGTGTGAAATTCTGGCCCAGCTCAGCCAGGCAGTTCTGCCTTGCATCCATGGAAACGGCCTGTCTGAGATTTGCCAGCATTTGTTTTTCACCAGGATTTGTATGACCACGTAGTCATTAATTGCTGTGTAATCAGTCAGTGATTGCTGCTCAGATGCCATGCTTTCTGCTGGAGACACCATGCCCAGCACAGTGGGGATGTGGCAGCTGCCCTGCTAGTGGCTGGGGCCAACGGCAGTTAGGAGCCAAGGAGAGCCTCGGGGCTGGGCCGTGTCTCAGGGGTCCGTAGGGGGCTTCACTTCAGTGGCACTGCAGATATTTTATTTTTGGAGTAATTTGTCAGAAGAATGAGTTAGCTCTTTTGAATGTGCTTTTCTGGGGCAGTGGTTCTGGCCTGACAAGAATGCAGGTATGGTGCAAGAAAACCGGGGAACCTCAGACTCCCTTCCGTCTGTCCTATTCATGAAGGCCAATTTTCTTCCCCTACTTGATGTAATTGTGATGTCGTCAATCTAATATTCCAAGTTTATGAAGAACAACAAATCAATACTCTTTTTTGAAAACTGCTGATTAATTAATTGCTAGTGCCTGCCTGCATGCTATGGTTGTATTAGATGTCAGCAATAATTAATTTCTAAAGGAAATTGCTCTTGCTGATTTTTGAGCACTAGGTCGGCTCCCCTCATTGCTGCATATTCATCAGAGGAACCTTGCGTAGCTCTGCGATGCGTGCAGCTCAGCCCAGCAGGGTGAGGGGTGCAAAAGGGAATGCATCTGCACTGCAGCTCCGAGAGATCTCACAGTGTGCCCAAGTGAAGTGTGCTCCGTTGGCCTCAAAAAAAGTGAAAACGCATGCAGATAACTGAGATAGAGATGTGTATTCCTTAGGAAAAACAAATAAAAATTGCTGAATTTACCAAAATAGAAAACAATTTGCAAAGTCCTCTTCTGCTACTTTACAAAAAACATTGCTCTTGTATCATAGGTACTTTGAAGGCAGATAAAGCCTCAGCTTCTCTGGCTGGCATACAAACTGCTTCTTGTTAACAACCAAAGAGAACTCAGCTCTCATCAGTCTATAGAGTACTCCAGGATAAATAGGAAGGAAGTCACCTATCCTCTTCTCCTTTATCCTCTCCAGTGATAAACATAATGTGTTTTTGAAAGTTTTACTTAGATCGTTTCTCTTCCATGGAGGTCGAGTGAGGCGGTTCACTGAAGGCTCGCAGCCTGGTACCTTCTGAGCCAGCTTAAAAGGTATCTGTTCACCAGAAAGGGATCTTCAGGACTGAATTCTGTGCTCTTAATGCAACCTCTCCTTAGCAGTACCACTTGGAGCCTTCTCTACTTGTATGTAATGGATATGCAATACAATTCTTTCATCTATATAATCTTTCATCCCGAAGCATGCGCTTTAAGCTATCTCTTGTGGGTACAGGAATGAAATATAACACTGTTTCACCTGCTGGTGAAGCGCAGCCACCCCTGGGACTAGAAGCTGCAGCTGCTCAGCAATGCAGAGATTGAGGGAGGCACAGCTACAGCAGCTCATCCTCCTAGCTACAATGTGGGTATTCGGGAATACAAGGATACAATTAAGGAACTGGAGTTAAGCCAGGAAACCAGCACTAACACAGTGTCAAAAGCTCTGGTGTTACCAGGGGTCCCAATTCACTGTGATTCTGACAACTTTACAGCTTAATAAATGACACAAACAGCCCTGGAACATCTGTATAGCACCAGTGTGAGCCTCAAGCCGGTGACATACCTGCAGGTTGGCCTCATTACAAGCATGTGCTGAGGTCCCATGGAACAGCGGCAGAAGGGAAGAACACTGCTTGTGATTTACAGTTTACTTTAGAAATAGACCTTCCCAAAATTCTTCAGGGGAAATTCTAGAGAAACCTCAGCTCTCTCAGTTGTTTCAGTTACTTATTAATTTAGTTTCTTAATCTGGTAAGATTTTTCCTCTACCTTCTCCTGTTATTTCAGGGTTATTTCTACAAAACCAGTGTAATGTCTTGGGGCATGAATGTATTGTAATGCAAGCAGCATTTATTTACTCTATTTTACTGAGAAGTAATGATGTCCACTGCAGTAAATATAAGTCTGAGGGTTGAGCTGTCAATTTCCAGCTCTGATATGGCAGGGGGAAGTTGGGAACAGTGCATGGATGGGAGATGACTTTAGCCTTGATTTCCTGCTCGTTTTACTGCATGTGCTTTTTTGGATACTTTTCCTTGCTCTGACCTTTCTGCTCTTTCAGCAGTTTCTCTGCTGCACTGCAAGGTGAGAGGACATCAACTTGGAGGTGCATCTCCTCAGACTCTGGAAACGCATATCTCCTGCTGCAGGAGCACTGCATGTCCATGTACAGCTTCTGGAGGACTCTGCTAAGCTTACTTCCATATTGGAGCTCTGTTTGACGAAGAGGGGAAAAGGTCCATGAAGACTGCAAGCCCTGGTTGCTGCAGCAGCCTCTGCTTCCTTCAGAAGGCTGCCTCTGCCCTGCCTGGGGAAGCGCTCCTGCTGTCTGAGGTGTCGGATGCAGGTGGAGATGGGGTAAGCACAAGTAGATCTGTAGTGAGCTTTGGAAAATTTATAGTTGAGCTAATTTGGGCCAAGTTTAGTAGCTCGGTTTCTGAGTTTTATTTATTTGTTCATGTAAATTCTACTTGCAGCTACCGTTCTGCTCAAACCTTTGAAGTGTCAGGCATTTCAACCCTTCTGCCACTGGAGAAAATGCAAGATATTGGTTATGTGTACTGGATAGTGAATGTTGGTGACGAATCTGCATTGGTGAATGGTTTTGGTTTGCTGTCATGCTGGGTGCTATATAAACATTCCTTTGGAAACTGACACAGGCTCCCTGTGTGGCTGAGATACCTTATTTGCCCCTATTGATGCTCTCTCTTCACAAATGCTGTGATGGTGGCATAGCCTGAAGTTTGCCTGTTTTCTCAGCTCCTAAAAGCTCCTCAGTGTGGGTCTGCTTCCCTGCAGTCTGCCAGCACAGTTCTAGAAGATGTTGTGCCTTTGTGTGCCCCATTGCCTAATGCAGGCAGAGCTCTGCAGCCAGAGCAGCGCCTCATAGTGATGCAGGGTGGCAGAGGGGATTGGCTGGGGCCTGTACATGGTGTGGTTGCAACTGCACGGGGAGCTTTAGGCATGAAGGAGTGCACAGTGTAACCACAGATCAGGTCTGCATGGTGCGTATGTTCGTCAGAGGGCTGCCTCTTTGTCAAGACTTTTTTGGATGGAGGAAGGTAGAGTGGTACTAAATGTTCTGACCATTTGTTTAACAGCATTTTGAATTGCAGGGCTCAAACATTCTGGTAGAATATTTTTCAGTAAATCTTGAATATGGCAGTTACATTTTCTATAGCATGCGGGAAAAAGGATTGCAGTATTTACTGCAGAGACAGGAAGATTGATTCTCACTTGGAAAATCTGCCAGATTTCTTGATTTAGAGAACTGATGATTGGTGGAGTTCTTCGACTTGATTTATAACATGTTTCTTTTTTTCTTTTCCTTGCTTGTTCTTATGATAACATCAACTAGTCTTATTCTGAATGCTTTTTTTGTTTAATGAATATTATTTTCTTTGGATACTGAAGTCAAAACTCTGTTCGCTAATACCTGCTTGTTTGCAGTAATGTGACTCAATTTCACTTGCATGAGGTCTAAACAAAGTTGCTGTGCTTTACAGAGAGATGACCCACACTTTTCTGTGCTGGAGACAGGCACACTATTTAAAAAAACAACAATCCCTCCCAAGGACATAACCTGAAACCTTTACAATCATGTAAGCTCCTCAGTACAATTCTTCCAAAGCACTTCAGACCTGCTCCTACATTTGCAGATAATTTGCCACAGGGGAAGGCAAGTCGCCCCAGCACGAGCTGGGGTCCCCACGATGGGCTGCCCTGTGGCTGTGCTGCTCTGTGCCCTGCAGCAGGAGGTCCTGTGCAGGCTGAAAGTGGGTGGCAGCTGTAGTCAGCTCTGTGGGCTGTCAGTCCGGCTCAGGAGCTCCAAGTTTGTCTGGGTGACTCGAAGTGGTAGAAAGTGAGCGCAGTAATGAAGCCATTATAGATGAAGAAGAATATTAAAAGAATAATTGATACCCTGACCTTATTGCTACAGCAAGCCTCTTAGATCACCAAAGTAATACATGACACTTCTATATTATAACTGGTTCTGTATAATTAATTATATGAGAAACTTCCTTTTTGATGCCCTGCTTTCTGCCCTTTTGAGCCAGGCTCTTGGTGCCTGTAAATAGCTTGAGCCGATGTGAAGCTTTTCCTCCAAAAACCCCTTGCTCACCAGGCTCTTCTGTCTTATTCTTATATCTTCCCTTATTAATTAATGTTAAGGAAAAAGCTTTTAAAGAAGATTTGTTACTTCCAAAAATTAATTTACCAGCTCCTGTACCTGTTGTCTGGGAGTTTGAGTGAAGTGCCTTACAGTGTCTGATAATCTGCTTGAAGATGGACACGCAACTTTGAATTGCTAAAATTGATCTTCCAGCATTAGGAATGCCCATAAAAATTCACGCCTGTCTTCATAGTTTGAAGGGGAGTTTTGTTTTGTTTTCTGCTGTTCAAATATCATGTAGCTGAGTAGCAGCAGTCAAAGTGAGAAATAAATGAATGTGCATAATTTTGATCTAATTACATTGGTATTGAATTGCAGGTGAAGCATTAAATTGATTTGGAAAAAAAAAAATCTTTGCAAGTATCTAGTATTGATGGAAAGGATGGTATGAATTTGTAATGAAGTCTGCTTCTGTGCAGTGGAGTTAGATGAAGACAAATGCAGTAGTTGTGCTTCCAGGGTCTGAGTGAAACTGTACGTCAGCATAACGCTGAACCACACAGGCATGAGTTCAGCCTAACTTCATGTAGCTTTCAGCTAACGAGAAGGGTTTTAGATTTGTCTCTTATTAAATCTTCAGTGCTCTTTTAACAATAAATTAATATATAATTAACACTGACACTTACTCAATCCATATTAGAGAGCTTACTTGAGACAACTGAGATTTTAATTGCAGATGTTACTGAGGGCCTCTCCCTGCAGCAGTAATTGCGATTGCTCACTTCCTAATGCATCAGACCTGGAAAGGGTAGAACCCGCTGGACATTGGTGTCCAACCTATTGGTGTGTCTGGGGGCATTGGGAGGAATTGTCAGTGGGTGCATGGAGGAATTCAGTTCCACATCTTTGCTCCACATGTCAGACACCATTGTGTCAGACAGCCCCTCTGTCTTGGGCTGCATAAATGTAGGTCACTCCAAAAGTAATGCCTCCTATTTATTCCCATGGAAGCAATAATAGATACAAAGAGCAAAATAATACTGTTTGTTTGACGGAGCAAATTCCTGGCTACAAAACACTATTTTTCCACATAATCTATATGGATCCATATAACCTATGCATTTTTGACAGCGTGGCAGCTCTCACTTTTCCTGATTTAGTTCTCTACTGGTGTCTCAATACCAGGGATCTTGGCATTGTCTTTGCTCTGAGCAGTTTGCTTTTAACTCTTATCTCTTGTATCTAAACCTGCCTCTCTCCATCTTCATTACTTTGACAGGAATGCTGAATTAGTTGGCCTTGTGGTGGCTGGTTGTTTTTTTTATATTATTTTTTAATAATAATAAAAAAAAGCAAACAGACAAAAAACAAAAACAAACAAACAAAAAAAACCCAGCTTTTTTTATATCTTATTCAGCCATGGGTCAGCTCCTGCTGGATGCTACATGAATTCCAGACAGTCTTATTCTTCCATCGCCATTCCCAGGAGCACCTTTCTGTGCAAGTATCTGTAGCTGTGGTGGTGGCGCGGGGTCTCTGGGATGAGCCACAGCAACTCCAGGTTTTGGAGTCCTCCTCGACAGAGCCTCAGGGTTGGGCTGCAGCTGCCCCATCCCCACAACTTCACCTGTAGTGCCATGGCTCAGTCCAAGGCGCTGCCCTTGTGGGCAAGGTTTGAACAGGCAGAGGAAGCTGGAAGTCACGAGAAAACAGGAGACGCCGAAATAAAGCAAGCAAATGCAAAAGCAGATGGAAGCACCTCAAGGTCACTTCCTTGTTTTCCTGTCTTCATTACTCAGGCAAGCAAAAAGAAGCATTTTCTAGGTACAGCTGCTATCACTGCTGCTATCATTTTTTTCATCATCTTCCTCTTGATGAATATATTCAGATTATGTGCCAGAATTTTTTTTTTTTTTTTTTTTACATCATCTATCATGCTTGAAGGTAGAGGTCAAGATAACATCTGCCTTTCCTACTTTATTTTATACTTACCAGTGTAAAAATCATGCACAGGAAACATCTGCTATGGAAACAACTTAGAAGCTCAGAAGCCCAGCTCTGAGTCAGAGCATCCTGCAGTAACTTATCATTACAGCTGTTTGCTTTTCCTTTGCTGCAGTGAGCCATGCTATCCCTTAAATTTCTCCATTCAAACAGTTCTCTTTTCTGCAAGTCAATGAGAAGCACTGGACCTGCAGGCCAGCCTGTCAGACCAAGTTTCAGAGAAGGAGCAGGTGACAGGGCTGTGGCTGCCTGGGGCAGGACGTCATCCTTGTGCTCTTCTAGCACACCTTACCCACAGAAGGGGCAATTTGCAGCAGACTTAGGAACGTGTGAGTGGTGTGGGTCATAGAATGCACGCGTGTGTCCATAAAAGTACACCAAAACCTGGCCTTTCTCAGCGTGTGCATTTGTCAGCCTGGGTCAGCCATCCTAACCCCACTGGGAGTGAATGCTCCCCAGGCAGGGACCAGCAGAGGCAAGGGTTAACACTCCTAGGCAGGCTTTGTTATATTTGTCTGTTCAGTACTGCAGGCATTGCTGCATGATCATTGATGTTGTAAGAGTTACTAAACTGCTACACTTACTGAATCATTTGGTGTTTTATCATATCCAATAGCAAAAAGTACATTTTAGAAATAACATCTTTCCTATGCTTTCACAGCTCATGCATTCAGATTTATTTCTGGCACTCAAAATGTTAGAAAGTTCCAGCCAAAACAAAGGTTTCTCCTTACCTTTATACAGGAACACATAAAGACCAAGGTTTTCAAAAGGCTTGAGTCAGGCTTCCACGCTCATCACTAGAAACTTAATGTCTCAGTGTTACGAAAAGCCTGCATTGCCAAGGCACTGATTCAAGTTTATGGTTGTCCCAGATGTACACAGCAGTCTTCTGCAAACTCATACATGCCAGGGCTTACCACTACAGTAAGAGCAAAACCAGATGTTCTCAGTTGTAGTTCTAACTGCCCTGTAAAGGAGTAAAAGATTGGTACCTGCAGAAAAGCAGATGCACAGAGCGAAAATGACTTTGTTCAAAGTCAGCCACTGGACCACTGACGAGTAGGAACAGATGTAGCAGACAAATATGTCTGTGGGGTAAACTGTCTCCTTCAACATCAACCAAGAACATCCTCTTGTAGCGTGAAGTTCATGTTCCTGGTAGAACAATGCCAGGCAGTACCTTGGTCCAAGAACTCTCCTGGTCACTCACCAGGACAGGAGATGAGGAGCACTCAGCATCATTTCCTCCTGGCTGGTGATGTTTGCAGAGACCCAGGGGACAGGAGATACACAAGGCATTTGGAGAGCAGGAAGAGCCTGTTGTCAGTAATGCCTGTGGAAGCCATTGACTTGAGCAGGCTCTTCTGGCCCCACTCATGCCCATGGAAGTTCTCTGCTCCCTTGGTGAAGCCAGATTTGGGGCTCAAAGCACAACAAAAGTTTATCTGGGGCTTCAAATGTTTACTCCAAGAGAATGTTCCACAATGGCTTTTGTTTATTTGTTTATCTGCATGATGGCTGTGACTGAAGGACTTTACCACCTATTTTTGTTGCTGCTGTTATTGCTATTGTTGTTTGTAATTAATGTAATTTATTTTGTGAATTATCAGTTATTTAGTAAACGTATCTTTGGGGATTTGTCCTGAAGAAAAGTACTTTATTAGAAATAATCCTTAGCTACTCAGCTCAAATAACATTCCAGAGCTGGAAGTCTCTTACAGAGAGACCAATTGTGACTATTAAAAGGGATTTGGAGGAGGAGGAGGCAAGAATGACATTTCCAAATATTCCACGAAGTTGAAGACTTAACCAGCAATATCAGTGAATCCCTTTACAGGCTCTCAGCCTCATGTTGCTTTGTGTTAAAAGATGCTTGGCTGCATTTTAATTGTGTACATAATATTATTGATATTTAGCAGTTGCTTCTGTCACCTTCCACCTTAGTCAGCATCACAAAAGACAGCTCAGACTAACAGGGAATTCATTTTCTGGCTAATATTTCTTCTCATTTCCTGAGAGGACGTGATACAACAGCCAGCAAATCAGGGATCAAACAGCCCATTCCATGGATCCACAGTTTCTCTAGGCTCCATGTCAGCTCCAGTTGAAATGAAACTTACTTTATCTTGCATCATGAGTGTATGGATTCTGAAATTTCCAAGCTAAGCAGCTGTTCTCACTAGTTCAGGAAGGATGTGCAATATGACTTGTAATTAAACATGAGACACATAGGAAACAGTGAGATGCTGACCCAGATTCATAAAGACTCGCTTGTGCCCATGTGTAAATATTCTGCTATGCTGAGAGCAGAAAATGATGGGAGAGCTCCAGGCCTTCCCTTTCATGCTACCTGTGGAGGTTTCCAGTGCTCCCAGGCAGCCAACCCCTGTGGTAATCCAGTGGCAGCTGTGGGGTTGGCCCATGGGGAGACATGGCTGTGCTCATGGTGCTCAGCACCAGGGGACAGTGGTCAGGAGGCCACACACAGCAGCTGCTCAGTGGTGATCACTTGAGCTGAAGCGCTGAGTGTGGACCCTCAGGGCAGTGCAGGGCTCAGAGTGTTTGCTCCAAGTATTCCTCAGTGTTGTGTTGGCTGGGACCACTGCAGAAACAAGTGTGGAATCAAACAGCCTCATCTTTTTCTTTGCTGTTTTTTTTCTGTAGTACTTATGTACAGCAATTTTTGTAGTTAATACAGTGTTTGTTTTGTCTGCCTGAATTCCCTACTTGCCATTGATTTAATTGCTTGGTTGGGAGCATGTTAATTGTTTATTGACACTGTTCAGCTCCCATGCTGGGGTTAGAAAATCTTCAGACAGAACTGTGCCATGGGCTGGAATCTCAGCCAAGTTGGTGCTCGGCAGGCAATGAGGTGGCTGTTTCCGCTGCTATGGGCCGCCAGGGCTGGGCCGTGCTGCCCTGTGGTGCTGGGTCTGCCCATTCAGCTGTGCCAGCGCAAGCAGCAATGCACACGGCTGCTCTGCATCATCAGTATGTAAATATCTGCATTTCTTGGGTTCTTTTCATGTGTTGGGTCTATGAAATTTGCACATGAGCTACAATGCGCATTCAGTGCAGGTGCTGGTGCTGATTTTGACTCACAGCCACGGGCTGCAGAAGCTGATGGCTGCGCAGTAAAGAGAGGGAAGGCAGGGTTGTCCCTGCAGGATGCTCACTGCAGCCTCTGCTTCAGCCACTCAGCAGCTGTGCAGCCCTGCTTGTCTCCCTGGATTGTGTTTTTGGTGGCATAGCTTCGGTTTGTCACACTGAGCTGCACTTATCGGTATGGAGCAGAGATGTTTCAGGATTGGCCCTTCTCCGGTTTTCAAAGCCTTTGCTCATTGCATTGGTTGATGGTGTCATATCTGTGCCACAAATGGTACCTGTCCTCTGTAACTAACAGCTGTGTCACTTTCCAGCTGATGACCAGGCATTAGCCAGTGCTTTGCCAGCAGTCACAGATAAGCACCGCAGGGCCGTCTGAAACCCATTTTCTGATATGAAAAACACGTTTTCCTCAGTGAGCTTTGAATCGAGCTCTAACAGGTTCAGAGTGAGTCAGAAGTGGGAAAGAAGGCCATTTGGAGAGGGAAGAGGCTGCATGTATTATAATATCTTCGTGCTATATATATAAAGTCTGCTCTGCTACTCTAATTTAAACATGCACAGCGTGATAACAGAGCCGTGACTGGCCATCACCTGATTATCTGGTAGCAGGGAAGTTTTAATTTAACCTTTTGCTATTCTGAATGTCTCAGAAGGATTGTTTCTGCTGGATACAGTAATGGCTTTCATATCACTAAATTTTACTAACCATCTTCACCTCAGTGAGGAGCTAAGAGCTGCAGTACCACACAGTTTGGAGGAGTGTTTCAATGTGAGTCAGCCACCTGTCGCATGCTGCTGGCTGTGTCCAGCTGACACAGCTGATGGGGCTGTGCTGAGGTGTCACCAAGGGCTGTGTGCTGGGAGGTGTGTGTTTCTCCCCAGAGAGGCAGCGCAGGAGGCAGTGGGGGCTGTGTGGGTGCTGGGCCGTGTTGTGTGTCCCAGTGCAGGTGGGAAATGCTAGCCAGGAGCAGGGAGCTGCCAGCCCTGAGCACCTGCCAGCCTGTGGGGAAACATTGCCCAGCAGAAGGAAATCAAATTCATTTTGAAATTCACCACTGTCAGGATAACTGAGTGCACTCCAGGACCCGATTTAATTGAGACAACTGTAACGGAACTGCAAGATTTTCTCTTAGATAATGCTTAACTCCTACAGTTCCTATCACTGACACTAGAATGTTTCACAGACGCAGGGCAGTGCTGGAGCAAGGAGGCTGGTGCTGGGAGGCAGGGCGTATTGTGGATCTCCTCCAGGCTCCCCCCTCCTGGCCAGTGCCGTGGCTGCTGGGCAGTGGCTGCCATGTCACTTTGTGCTTGCTTTGTGCCAGAAACCATCCCTCCTCAGCTCGTAGTGTAAGCTCCATCTGGAAAGAAGACAGCAATATTAGCAGCACTGGGCACCATGGCCTGTGAGGAAAGGGACAGTGTAGCATCTGATTGAAAAAATGGGAGAGCAAAACCTTTTTCCTCTTCAAGTGTCTTTCAGTTCTTCAGGAGTGATGCTTTTGCAGCTTGAATGTTTCTGCTGTACCACTCCTGCCCACAGAATGGGACTTTTTGCCAGCATTAAGCAAAGCTGGGAGCAACCTGTTCTTGCTGGGAATGCAACCCAGCTCTGCCTTCGTGGGGCCTCTGCTACAGCACAGTCAGGGCAATATACTCCTGGATGGTTTCTTGTTTTCTTCCGGTCTGTGACGAGGTAGCTCCTGATGTCAGTCCCTCAGACACTGCCCAGTGGGAACAGCCTCATGGGGCTCTGGTTCTCTCCCGGCTCCCACCAGCAGTAACGTGCAGCACAGCCTGCCTGATGGGAAGCTGCGGCAATGTCAGCTTGGAAACCCGCTCAACCATGAGCAACCCCAGAGGGCTGGCAGCAAGGAAGTAACCACGCCTTCCCAAGTTCATTTGAAGACAATGCAGCATTGAGTATTGTGAGGCAAACAAGAAACCAAAAAAACAAAGCAGCAGCACCACTGTCACATTCTGGATTATTGCAGGAACCTGAGAAACATCGGGTGGTCTAATAAGATTTTTTTAAGCTCATTCTCTGCTTTACAGGTATTTGGTGGGATTTTTTGTTCTTGCTGCTGATTAAACATTTTGAAGGAGCGCATATTGCAGAAGGGATTCTGCACTGGTATCCATGGAAACAATGGAATGTTTCCTTTGAACATACATATTAATTTTTCCAAGCTGTTATTAGCTCTTCCTGACGACGGGGTTTAAAGCAGCATTAAGAAATCAAAATAGCATAGCTTGATGTGGAACAGAATCACTGTTACAGGTATTATGAGGAAAGGCTTTTTGTCAGATATGTTTCAAAATGTGCTCCTGCAACAATTTGAGGCCACATCCTTTAACTTCACAGGAGTCATTGGCAACAGGCACTGACGGCGGGCTGTCACCCCGGTGCTGTCAGATCTGTTGGTGTTCTAAGAGAGACGATGGCTATCAGAGGAATTTCCCAGTGTGAATGAGAAAAAAAATGTCTGGTTCAGTTCCATCTGTGCCCAACATTTACATCTCCATAATATATATAT
>PPHD01000094.1:72509-111184 GCA_002909625.1 Bambusicola thoracicus
CCCCCCCCCCCCCCCCCCCCCCCCAAAACAAACAAACAAACAAACAAACAAAACCCAACAGTTGTACTTCATCAAAATCAACAAATGGAAAAGGACTGGGAATGATATTTTGGTTTCTGGAGAGTTACAAATTGGAAAGAATTGAAGCTGTGCGTCCACAGAAAAATTCTGAAGGACTCACAAAAATGTACTTGGGTCAGGATGGCAACAGGACAACAGGACAACCCTGCCTGTGGTAGTGACCACTTCCTCCCTCTGTAGGAAGCAGGAAAGGCACCAAAACTGCAGAAACAGGACTATGGTACAGTTGTGATAGCATGATCGTTGCTTAGTCCTTTGGCATCCATTCTTGTTAGATGAATCATAATGAACTCATCTGGCATTAATGTAAATGCAGAATGTAAATCCTCGTGTCAGTCGTCATCACTGAGTGTACCGTTAAACTTTTTCATGAGCTTCTCCTGACCTGAGATCTTTCTTTGAAGGAGTCCAGCTATTACTGACAAATCAAGAATGTGACTACAGGGCACCTTTGGGACTAACAGAAGGTGACAGGCGCTGTGAGTGACTGTTAAGAAGAGAGACTTCTTAATTTGGAAATTAAAGCTGAGCAATGTAAGGACACTGTGCAATTCCAGCATCAATTAAAAGCCACTTATTTTCTTTCAGAGCTCAGTAATTGCTTCAGATCTGGGGTGTTTTAACTGAAGGTCCATTCTGTTGCTTCTCTCACTTTCTCAAGCTACTGATGCAGCTTTGAGCTGCAACTTTCTTAGGAAAAGGCAGCAGAAACTCTACGGAACCCCTCCAGCATTGCTGGCTGCTTTCTTATGATGCTGCTGCTCCTGGAGGCTGGCCCTGGCACAGTGTGAGAGCTGGGCGGGCAGCAGGAGCTCTTCAGGGCCACAGAACGAGCAGCTGAAGGGAGAGCTTCTCACATCTGTGTTGAAGTTGTAGCACATTAGCATGCTGCTTATTTTCCAGTTGCCTTGCTCTGACAGCCTCTTCCAAAAGGCTTTGAAAAACGTCCTCCATCATCCTTCTGTAGGGTAACAGGTTCAGCACGGCCTTCTAAGGTTTTATTTCTGGGAATGTCTGCGTGCAGCTCCGACTTGGTTTCCTTTGTGTTTTATCCACTCTTGCAGAAGTTCTCTTTGGCAGGGACTTCAACAGCTGTCCTGGTTTAGACAAAATTCTCATTAGAGAAAAACCATCAGTCAGTGTCCTATTTGCAGAAACCCATGAAGTGTCTGCAGTGAGAGAGGTGAGCAGAGAGAGCTTTTATACCTTTTCTTTCACAGATGCATGTGGAATACTTTAATACATGATGAACGCACTGCTTTCACTGCTCAATAAGGCTTAGCTGTGAAGAGCAGCCTGAATTTGTCTAAGTTAAATTCAAAGGGATATGTAGTGGTTTATTCTTAACTGAAAGAACCTGCACTAAAGCTATGGAAAAGCTTTTGCAATGGAAGTTGCAGCTTCCACCCCCAGGTACTGGTGCACTGGAACCAGTGCTGCTTGGTGTTTCTTGTGAGGTTGAAGAAGACTTTACTGGTGAGACCATTCCCACTCCCTCCTCAGCTCATGGCAGTGGAGCCCCTCCTTGGAGCCTTGCCCAGGCCGGTGCTGGCCTTGCAGGAGAGCAGGAAGGGAGCCACAGGGAGAGCCTGTCATTTTCTTAAATTAATTTACAGGCATGTAACATTGCTATAATTAATTATTCACTGTCCTTCCAGTCAAAAGCAGTGCAGAACAAAGGAACATTCTCTTTCCTTTTAGTAGGCAATGTATTGAAAATCAAAACCCAACTTATGACACACATGAGACACCTGTATGATTATCATAATTAATTTAATTACAAGTATTTGTTCGTTTTTGAAAGATGGATGGCATTAAATATGAGATGTCTCTTCCTTTAACAAAATGTTGCTAGCTGCTTTAAAATCAGACACTCTGAAGTCAGATCAGTTCTCATTTGATCAGCAGCCTTCATGCAGAGAGCAATGAATTCACCTCCTGCAACCTCCACCCCATCAGTTCCAATTAATGTATTAAGTCTGGCACAGACGTGGACATGTACAAGTGTCTCTGCTATGACTGTGGAAGGCATCCATGAGCAGCCAGAGTGGGACAGAGCTTAATCTGTCAAGTGACTGCAAGACAGGTTCAGCAAATGAGTGTAAATTCTTTACACGGCGTGAGCAAAAGTGGGATTTGTAAGTGATAGAAATCTGTAGGTTCAGAAATGGAAGAGGATTTTTGTGTGTATTTTGGGGGGGGGGAAAAAAAGAATCCAGTTACCTTTTGTATGACCAGGACCAAACCAACCGCTTCTGCAGAAACCCTGCTGTGTTTCTGAGTGGTGAGCTAAGGCAAAGCAGAAGCAAGGAGACAGGCAAGAAGGTGCCAACAGGTCCCGGCTGCACGTTGGCCCTGTGGCAGCCACCGCAGCAGATGGGAGCAGTGCTTGGATCTATGCAGCACAGGGAGTTGTGTTCAGCCCTGCGATGGATCATGAGAGAAAAGGATCTGCTTTAGTTGGAGTTGGTGGTATTGATCTCTCCAAGCAGAAATGAATCAAACTGTTTTTCTCTTTGTTGCTTCAAGGCTTGCTCTCTAGAAGTAAAAATAATTTCTCTGTTTTTGATTCTTCTTGCAGTTGCTTCTTACAATAATACCTGGCCAATGTTTCTCTGTCTTTGTTTCTTCCCTTTTTAAAATGTGCACATTTAAAACATTTTTCGTGCTGGGTATGGCTTGGAAAGGAAGCTTTGGTACTTAACACTGGGCAAGGTAATTTCTGATAATACAGCAAGCAGTGAAAGAATAAAGCTGCCCTCCAAGAGAGGGTGCACATTTGCAATAGTAAGTTGTGAAAGAAGATTGTTGCTCTTGGTGTCTACATACAGCGTTTGCCTGCTCTGGCTTCTTCCATATTGGAGATATATATGTGCCCTTTTGTTCAACATGACAGGTTATGAAACTTCTAAGATTTTGGTGGCTGTTTCCTAAATGGAGTGCAACTTTTCACGTTTAAATGCTATCTCTATACTTGTAATAACCATCTGAGAATATAGATAGCACGTGGCTTTTGGATCAGGCCCAGTTTAACATACTCAGCTGTTTTCTTGTCCTTACTCTATTCCCAGCTTCTGTTTAAATGTTCTCCCCTGACAATTGAATATGTAAAACTCCAACCTTGCAAGTAGCCAAGGATCAATGAGGGCTGACGCTGAACGGTGCAAATATATGAGCTAATGGCTCGCCTTTTATTGAACCAATTTAACACGCCGTGACAAGGGCCTGGTCTACCCCTCACTGCTGCCCTATGAGTAAATCTGTCCCTGCTCCCCACTGATACGTGCCTGAATTTAGCATCAGCCATTAGGACTGTTTGTATGCTTAATCTTTCAGAGTCTGCTGAGTCAGGGCTTCATCAAGACACGTATCTAAAAAAATCAAGAACTGGAGGGAAAAGGGATAAAAAGCAGCAGTGGTGTGTGGGATGTAATTGGCCACTTGCAGGGCACATTAATCAAACTCAGAGGAGGGTGATTTAGTGCAGCACTTCCTGCAAACTCTTTGGTTGCTCCAGAGCCAAACTGGTCTTCAGCATGAAGCCAACATCCCCAGGGGACACCAGCAGGGCCAAGGACAAGAAGCTGTCAGGCTGCGAGCTGCTTAGCAGGGCGGGACTCTCAGTGGAGGCATAGCTCTATGGATGTGCCAAGGCTTTGTGCGGCGCTGCCCTGCCCTGGCACCTGCCTGCTGCACCGGATGGAGTTGATGTCCCCGGGGCCTGGGGAGTGAGTGCACCAAGTCACTGCCCATCTGCGGCCTTGCAGAACTCAGAACCCTCAAGCAGGGGGATTTAAGAAGTCAGTACGCTGATACACAACTTGTGCTGTGTTAAGCAAGCCCTGCTTTGTCATCAGGATGTGCATGCTTTGCAAAACTCTTTTCTGTGCATCCATCTAATTTTCTGAAATAACATTAAGCATACCAGATATGGAGGTTGGTGGCCCTGCCTGTGGAACTTGATGGTCCTTGGGGTCCCTTCCAACCAAAGCCATTCCATGATTCTATGATTCTGTGATTAAGTGGAGTTGTAATTTAATACTTAGGTTTTTTTGAGTTATGAGTTCGTTCTCTTTTCCAATGCCTGCAAGCATATCACAGCTGAAATCCTACTTTTTAAAATCTACATGGCACTGTGCACACAGCAAAATGCTGAAAACTGCTCCTTATTCATGGCACAAATAAAATCCTAATCTTTATTTCCTAACCCCCAGTGAGGCATACTTACATCTAATATTTTTCCTGCACTTCTGAACCTCTCAGCTGCAAGGACAGTGAGGCAGCAGCCACCCTGCGATGCTATCTAATTATTTAGATATGTTGTTAGTACCTTCTCTTGGCAAAAAAGCCTACACTCTTAATCATGTGGCACAGCAGGCATTGTGTGGCTTTGATTTATGGGGAACAAGGATGCTCTAGCATGTTTTGGGCACAAACAAAAAGACTCATTTAGACTGCTGAAGTGCGGTCATACACCATCATGTGTTCGGTAGCAGTCCTAAATCTTTGTATGCCTGTGTTCAAATCACATTTCCATTTGTTCTTTTTTTTTTTTCTTTCCCAGAAATCCTTATGCAGATGTCGGAGCACATTTCTTTCAGCAGTGCTGATAAAACTCTGCTCAAGTAACCAGAATCCTCTTAAACACCTCTGGCCACCAACTAACGGCCTACACTGAGGCACTTCAAGGACAGGGTCACCTTGTTTGTCAGAACCATTTGCATGTCTAAATGTGCAAGCTGAGGGTGCTTGCCATGTGTTTTCTCCATTGGTGGGGAGGCATCAGTCATGGTGAGCTGAGTAATGTTTTCATTCCCAACTCTGCAATTACCGAATGGCGGTCAGGATCTAGGCTTGAGCATTGCACAGCCTGAATCCTTTGGTGTGCGGAGGGACTGTGTAAAAACAGCAAGCTAATAGCAAAGATGCAGATACTGGGAGAGCCTACCTTCCAGTTTTATGCTCAGAAACTGGGAAATTATATGTTTTCTGCCTGCAAAGATTTTGAATGACAAGAGGGCTGCACTGGGCGTGATGAACAGAGTTTTCTGTCACTCAGCATTTTCTCTCCCGGTGCTTGGCACAGACGGGGGCTCTGAGAGCAGCCGTGGTTGGGCATGGGACTGCTCGGCCCCTCTGGAGCTGTCTTGGCCACAGGAGTGGTGGCCACATGCTGCCTCTCCAGTGCTGCAGTGGAGCCAAGCGTTGTCCTCATCCCGGTGACCACCCAGTCCATGTGGCTGAGAACACCAATGGGAAGCTCCCCAGAGCTTCTCTTTCTTCTTCCATTATGGACTAACAAAAGTATTCTGGAGCTGTGGTTTTGTGCAGGGAAGTCACCAATGTTGTGCAACATATGACAACAAAACTTCTTCAGGAAGAGCATACAGTGTTTTCTCTCAGCACTTCTGCTCTGGGTTAGCCTAACAGTACTAATGGAAGAGTTTTCTCTGAGCTTTCTTGCTGTTCACTTCACATTCTGAGTGAAATAACCCTTTCAGAAATCTCATCGTTTCTTGAATTAGGATGGAGACAGAGGATGCGGTCCACTAAAGTGCCTCCATGACTTAAAAGCAGAAATCTAGGGACTTTCAGTAGGCTTCAGCTTGGTCACGAAACTCTGGGCCACTTTATAAGAGGTTTGTGCTTGTTTGTGCTGCCTTTAATTTGAATTTCTCAAAACTGCATGTAGACATTTATTGACAGATCCTCAAACCAGGTATGGAAGTGGGTAAAATAGTTCTAGTCCTCCCTTACAGAATCAGCAATTAAAAATAACACTTCTGTTTTGTTTGCTTGCTAGATTGGTTGGTTGGTTTGGGGCTTTTTGGCTGGGCAGCCATTAAGGAGGTGCACTGACATATCCGGGGCCTGACCAGCACCTGGCTGTTATCACAGCCTGCAGGTTCAGCCTCAGCTGCATGCAGCACCCCAGCCACGTTCTCTTGAAGGCTTTCTGGCTGGGCACAGGCTGCTGGCAGCAGTGTGCGTGAGGCCCTACCCAGGGACACAGCAGCCTGGAGGATGCAGAGGGCTTTGCCCCCCACCCTTGTGTGCATTGTGCTGCTCCGTCCTCCTGGGGAGGAGGCTTTACCTTGGTGCAGAGCATGCCTGCTGCTGAGGTTAAACTGTCCTTCCTGTGAGGAAATGGGAGGGCGTTTGAATGCATTTTATACACTGTCAAATCATAGGCAGCATACACTGCTGAAACCATGACTCCTGCAAACAAGGCTGGATCTTCAGCTGCTGCAGGCACCTTTGTAAGTGATCCATGTAGAAACTGTCCTTCAGACTTCATCTGGTTTCCTTCATCTATGTCTAGAAGCACAGAATTATAATCACTACTAAACTGTAGCTGGAACTGTGATAGGACTGCTTAGATCCTTGTTGCTGCTTTTGAGCTTTCTTTTTCTACTTTCTTTTCACAGGATTTATATGTAGTGCTCAAATGTATTCTTAGAGCCGAAGGGAGAGTATCACCTTGCATAATGTAATTAATGGAACTTTCTTTCCCTGTCTAAGCCCATGGAAATGAGAGTTGTACTGGATAAGATTGCACATGAACGTTACCAGAATTCTGCTCTGTCAAAGATTTGATCTCTTCAGAACTTAACTGCGCCACTAATTGGAGAAAAGGGCACGAGCATTAATGCTGAGGTGCCTGACCTTTAGCAGTCCTTCTGTTCATGTGGAAGGTACCCAGACTGCAAATTGTTGGGCGTTATGCTCTGAAACATTCCAGTAACTTTTAAACTGCAGAATTATGGAACTGCTGGAATTGCGGCCACATCCAGCCCTCCTCCCACACTGCTTTTCTGTACCACACTGCAAATCTGACACGCTGCTTGTACAGAAAGATGAATGCTATTAGTATTCAAATGGATTTCCTTTTCCATATGAAAAATGGAAGACTTCATTTCTAAAAGTAATTTTAGTGTTAAGCTACCTATTTATGGTGGATTCCGCACTCAGCCTGTGTGAAGCTGAAGTATAAATATTCTCTCTAACCAGGGGCTAAATCGTGGCTCTGGCTCTAAGGCTGTGCACTGGGAACAGACCCTGGATTTAATTCCAACAGAGGAATTAATTCTCCGTTTTGTTGGGTCTGAGGAGGTGCAAAAACATCTTTTGCAGTTGTTTGAGGGATGCATTGCTCCATGCAGCTCATAGACAACTGCCAAAACTATTTTCCCCTGCTATCCTGTGTGCTTGAACAGTCAGATGTGGGAGGGAAGGGTATTCCCTGATATGTGTGGGAGAAACTTGGCTGAATTTTGGTTTACACCTTTTCTAGACTCTTTGTGACTGATGTGAGCCCAGGAGGCATTGCAAAGCCTTTTTGTATTTTTTAACTCCTGAATTCAGTACACATGGCAGCCCACAGTAAAACATTCATCTAGACATTGTGGCTATGTGTGATTGCTTTCGGAGCACTTCGAGGAATTTGATGTCCATTTATGATGGACAGAGACTTTCATTTCACCTCTTAGCTACTGGCTAGCCACAAAAAAGTGTTTCTTACACTCAGAGCCCAGGAATTTTCCTCAACATCCATCTTTTAAATCCTCCCTCTTTTCCAGTAACTAGCAGGCACTGTGGTCAGAACTCATCAGAATAATGCCACTGCTTCCATTTTCAGAACTGCTGTGCTGTGAGATCCCTAACTTCCGAGAGCTTCTGAAGGAGAGTATTCCTGGGAGCCGAGACGAGGAGCAGCCCCTGGTGCAGGGCAGCACCTGTTGCATCCCTGTGGGCAGTAAACCCAGGTGTGCATAAGGACCAGAAGGAGGTGTGGTCCCATGTCCTGCTGAGCTGCACAGGAGAGCTCCAGTGCTGAGGATGCTGTTGGCATGAGTTCCCCCGTGCTCCCGGCAGAGCTGGGCTTTTTCCTGAGGGAACTGGCTACCAATTGTGGTCCCGTTTGCCTCAACCCTTCCCAGCAGGCTTTTCTGCTCCTCTCTGCATACAGGGAAAGCAGAACAGAGAGGCTCTGTGGAAACGTTAATGGAGTTAATGGATGTGGCTAAATGTGATTGACGAGATGCTTGTAAATGTGGGTAGAACTTGTCAGTGGCTCTTTAAAAGTGAGTAATACCATTTTAATTTTTAGTCTTATTGCTATAGATCACAATAAGGTTATGCTGATGGAACCATCAAGCATAGTAAATGCTATAAGCACAATATGTTAGTATTAATTATAAACTAATTTAACAACAATGTATATGAAGAGGGCGATTTTGCACTCCAATTCACCATAATAAATTTAATTGTATGGAAGTAGTGGAAGGCAAAATAGTCTCAATAAAGAGTAAAATGATGGCTACTGGATTGCTTTTCTGGTGCTGGTGATCCTAATTCATAAGTCACCACCACCTCACCTAATTAAGCATGTAGCTTGATATTGCTAGACAACTAGACAATTGTTAGACTCTGCCAAAGCAAAAATAAGCTTTTTTTTTCTCTTTTTTCATTCCCTCCATCCCACTGAGGGGGTAAATTAGGAGTTATATTGATGTGGAATGTTAAGAGGACCACACACAGGAATTATGCTTCTGGAGGGCAACATAAAGATAGGTCCCTGCTTTTTCCTTCTTTCCCTCGGGCTGCAAGTTATTCACTGAAATGAATATTTAATAGCTTTGATGTTTTTTCTCCCAATTATTGTAATTTGTAGACCTGAGAAAGGGCTGAATTTAAGAAGAGTTTCGTTGATTTAAGCAAAGTTTCCTTCAATCCTCAAAGACTTTCTTCTTGCACTGCGGTTGCCTTTGATGGTTCTGGAGAGACCAGTTCTGGAGGATGCCTGTGACAGTCACCTGCTAAAACCTGACTTTGTCTGGCCAAAATGGTTTTGTGGCCTAGTGACAATATTCTTAGCTTCCTTGGCATCATTTGTATGAAGAGGTTCCCAGGAGTTAATGTGTTTCTGCCAAATTCATGGCTGATCTAGATTAACGGAGAATTTGCCCATGGCCACTGCATTTGGCTGAGTTCAGCAGAGTGTGTTGTTCGCCTTAAGTCTGAGATCTCTGACAGCCTTTGGAAGCGTGTGTCCTGGGATCACCCTGGCCAGCCTGAGCTGTCTGCAGGGTGGTGACACCCATGGCTCTATGGAGCTTTTGTTATAACTGCTGCTTCTCCTGATTCTATTGCTCAGAAATCCTCCGGGCTCACATTTAGCGCAAAGCATTGCAATATTTATATGTCAGGGCGTTCTTTGCTACTTGTGACAACACAGCTCATCTCTGTTAAGCTGATAGTCCTGAACTGTTTCACTGTTTCAAGTGCTGAGACATTCTCTCTCCCATCAGTGACGCGACAAAATACGAATAGAAAGGTGACGTGGTCTGTACTGAATCTTTAAACAGTCAAAATATTGATAATCCCTTCTTCAAGGTGGTTACAAATTCTTCTAGTTGTTGTTTTAGCAGTTGTTACACTATTACTGCCCACAGAGCTTAGCAGCCAGTGGATATTAATAGCCATCTGTTCTACTGTGTAAGGCTTTTCCATGTAAAAGTGCACCCCTGTTTTTGCCAGTCTTAAGACAACCCTGCTCAAACACAAGTCTGTCTCTACAAGTACTGCATCTCCTGATGCTGGTGCCTGTATCAGTGCATGGCCTCTGTCTAATGGAGAGCCAGAGCTTCAGAGACCAAATGCTATGTGCTTGAGGACCTTGTTTTATAACAACCTGTTTAAAGATACAGATGTTCTCTGCTGTATTTTCCCATTGCTGCTATTCGTTTCAGGCTTGGTGCTGATGCACTGACTGGAAGGGGCAAGTGGTTTGGGGAGTATGATAACATAAACTTATTCCTGCACTAAGAAATACTAGATGGGCGCAGCTAATATTTACTCTGAATAGCTGTTACACTGAAAAAGCAAAGACTGGAGAAGTGAAAGTGCTGTTTTAAAGCAGATGTTTAACATGCATCACAGCAATCATGCGCTAATGATGCTCTCTGGTCTCGGCTGACTGCAGAAGCAGTGCAGCTGTGAGGCTTACAGTGGGCCCATGTGCTGCAAATGTTGGTCAGGGTGCAAACCCAGCCCAGGTCTGCTGGCAGAAAGCTGGGACTGTCCTCATTTAGAGCAGAGGAGCAAACAGGGCTGATCTTGCACAATCCCTTGACATATTCACAGCAGACCTTAACAGAGGCACGAGTAGCTTTTGGATTGATGCAAAATTCAGCTCAGAGTACCAAGACTATTTTGCAGTGAATTAGGTACTGCGTGGTGCAAAGCCCTTCCGACTTAAAAAAAAAAAAAAAAAGGAAAAAAAAATTCTGAGGCATCTTTGTCACACAGAAAGTTGTTTAATGTTTCACTGCTTCTAGGTCTTGTTCTAAAGCTCAAGGAAAACAGGGTTCTTGAACCTTGCCCCATGGCCAATACACTAATCCTTGCAAAATTAAAATTACCATCTGTCCTCTGGCAGCTGGGTCTAATTGCTCTGGTGGGCTTGGATGGGATATTAAACAAAGTACACAAGCACATGTCATTTCCATGAATATTTGTTTTCTGCCCCTCTGTAACATCATTATGTATGACATATGGCATATGTAATAATTTAACACAGCCTTTTTAATTCTCATCTCTGTTTCACACAAAGCCAACAAAGGACAATGCCTTATACTATTACTGAATGTTAATTTCAAACTAGAAGTTAAACACTGCACCATGGACAGTATCAGAACTAAAAACACATAATGCTTATACAGCCTTGTGTGTATGTAGGTAAAAATGTGAATTTGATTTATACACAGGTGAAACATGGGAAAACGTTGTTTACAAGGGAAGTCTTTGGGAGCAGATCTTAAAAGGCTGAGCATCTGCAATTGGGATTAACATTTATAAATAGTTTGCTTCCCTTCCCAGTGCCAAAACAAGACATGGACTGGGATCTAGGAGAGAACTGTAAGTAGATGGTGTAATAAGTAAGCAGGGCTGCCCACACAGAGACACAGCGGTTTGTCTCTATGCAACAGACTCTGGGCAAGGTCCAGATAAGTAAATTCAAGTTACAGCTTGATGACAAGGGTCCATCACAGATTTCTAATTTCAAGGGGCAGGTATATCAACACAAAAATGATTAATGATTCTCAATTGATTAACATTTTCAAAAATAGCAACTGAACTGACATGCTAAATTTCGTGTAAATCCTCCTGTATTTTGGTACACGTAGGTTTTCCCCTTTCTTCTGTGTGATACTTTTGAAGGAGGTATCATCTGTACTGCCTGTGATACTGTCTCTTCCTAACCTAATTATCAGGAAACATTTCCTGAAATCCGTGCTGCTCCAGTACAGCACCTTCCCTTCAATTTGCACTTCTGTGCATCCAGCGGAGCCCTTGCCCACACCCTCAGCTGCCACCCCAGGGCTTGCTGCTGTGCAGGCATTCATCAGGGGCTGAAGCCAAAGCCCAGGGATGGCAGATGGCCAGGCATGGTGTGCAGCAGAGCTCCCCAAGGGAGGGTTTGTCTCCTCAGAGAGTGAGACTCCTGCCCAGGTTCTGCAGCCTTTCAGTTTCTGTATCAGACTTTCTTTGTAGAAATTGCTTTAGGATTCATTGTGAAAACTGTGCTAAGATGTATGGTAGCACTGAGTAAAGTTTGAAATTGCCAGATGAAACACCTGGAGAGCAAAAAGCTGATTGAAGCCAAAGCAGAGCTATCAATGGGCTTTTTGTTTAAAGTCAAATTCAGAAGGGGAAAAAAAAAAATAGACCATTTTCAGTCCCAAGGTCAGGCTGTGTTCTTGCTTCTTTGATGTTGCCTCTTAGTGACTGTTACATTAGTTTAGTTCCATTAATGCCTTGGTACAGCTCTCAAGCTGGAGATATCTTTCTCTGGAGTATTCTTTAGATGTGTTTCCAAATACCTCTTCTACCCTTTAACGATCACTGGCTGCACCTTTGCACTTACCATGGTGAAAATGGAGTTTCATGGCACCTTTGGACTAATGGAGTCATCCTTTTGTAAGCTTTCTGGCTTCCCAAAATCTATTTACAGACGACAGGATATTTGAAGTGCACGTGCCTGACTTGTAGCAAATCCAGCCCGATCATCTCCTGTGGTTGGAGTCTTTCCACAGTTCCAACAAGCTTGCTTTATTGATTTCCAGAGACACTCGTGACTTTTAAAAACCATTTAAGGCTTTCATTAAAAGTTATTTCATTCAGGCGTTGACAGGATGACTCCTGGCTGTATTACCCCAAGTCTAAGCTCTGTACAGATAGGGGATAATGGGCACTATGGTAATGAAAAAAGTTCTGGTCATCATGGAATCATAGAATCCTTGGAGTTGGAAGGGACCTTTAAAGATCGTTTAGTCCAGCTCCCCTGCAATGAGCAGGGACATGCACAGCTAAATCAGGTTGCCCAGGGCCTAACCCAGCCTGGCCTGGAAAGTCTCCAGGGATGGGGCATCAACCACATCTCTGGGCAACCTGTTCAGGGCCTCACCGCCCTCACTGTAAAAGACTATTTCCTTATATCCCACCTCAGTCTACTCTCTTAAAGCTTGAAACCATTTCCCCTTGTTTTGTCACCACAGACCCTGCTAAAGAGTCTGTCCGCTTCTTTTTCCTGTCGCGCCCCTTCAGATGCTGAAAGGCTGCTGTCAGGTCACCTGAGGGCCTTCTCCAGGCTGAACAGCCCCAGCTCTCTCAGCCTAATGTTTACATTTGTATGTAAGTCACGCACTGCAAAGGGGTCCATTGGCTTTGGTGTGGATATACAGACTATATACAGATAAAAATTTAGTGAAAAAGATTTAAAATCTCCTGATTCTTGTCAGGAGCTGCACCTTGTCCCAGCACTACCAGGTGCAGCAAATGCTCTCAGCCAGCTGGGGCAGCAGCTTGCAGTGGCAGCGTTCCGATCCCCTCCACAACCATGAGCACAGTTTGGAACCCCATTCTTGCCATATCATATCATATCAATATCATATTCCTCTAAAAATGTCAGCTGATGAGGAAAATAATTTTTGCCCCTCTCCACATCAAAATCAAAAGGCCTAAAAGTAAAGGTTTAATAGAGGAAGAATGTAATATTGTAAATCAGCTTCCTCAACTACAGTTTGAATTACATTTTAAAGATTTAAAAAATATGTATTTCTGAAAGCTGAAGAGGACAAGCATGACCTTTTGTTTTTAGTCTTGTTTTCTTTCTTTTGGGCAATAAACAGATTAAAGATACAAAGCACCACTTATGAGGAAAACAGCAGGGAAGAAATCTGACTGGAGTGCACATATAGGGGATTAGTGAGTTAACAGCACAAAGGAGAAATGCAAAGCACGTACCAGTGCTGGAAAGAGACTGAATGGTCCCTTATCTGTCAGCTTGTCAGATAGCAGCACGGTTATTTCTAGACTGACTTCTCAGAAAACATTGTTCAATTATGAGTATATTCAAAAGGCTCTTTTTAATCTGGGAGAAAATGAGGCAATATGAGAAAACTCTGCCTGGTCTTATTAACTAAATTGGCATGTTTTCTTTCCCTCAGCCAGGGCTACATCTGTTTACATTGCTACTAGAAGCAGGCTGGTGCTGGGAGCTGCTGGGTCCCAGTGCCCTACTGTGTGGTGGGTTCAGGCCCGGTGGAGCCTGGCAGGCCACAGCTCAGCTCCTCACCCCATCGGGCCCTGCCTCCCAGCCTGCGGTTGTGATTTGGTTTTGTGCTGAGGATCACAGACCAGTTGCTGTGCTACGGGCAAGCTTCCTGTCAGGACTTTCCTTCTAGCCTGAAGGTTCATCACCCTTACCACAACCAAGCTTGGTGCCTGGTCTTTCCCAAAAGGGCCACAGAGCCTTCATAATGCACTGTGTCAGCATGAGTTACTAAGAACATGCCAAAAAACTGACACGCTCTCTTGTTCATCAATCATTGAAGGAAGGAGTGCTTCTTCTCTTTCCCACCGGCGTTAACCAAATTAGTTTAGAGAGGCCCCAGCTGTGTCTCAGAAGTGTCTCACCTGTTCCCAATCAGTGGTTAGGAACAGGTGAGGAGGGGGTGGGCTGGTCCCCTCCTCTCAGCAGGCCTGGCTCTGCCCTGTTCACTGGTGCTGTGCTGCTGAGGGAAAGCAGTGCTGGGCCCTGTGAGCAGTGTGGTCCTGGTGTGGAGGGCTCTTAGAGGGGATTCTGCTATGCTTTGTCTGCTTGCCCCAGCGTAGATGGCAATGGAGGGGTCCCCTGACTGGATGGGGACGATCAGCAGCTGCAGGATTGCCAGCTCCTACCGGTTTATCAAGCCTCCACCTGGTAAGGAAAACATTCTCACTCGTTTGGATTTTGGCTCTGGGAAAGCCTTTGGCCAGAGCAGACATTAAGATTAAAGAGGGGAGCGTAACAAGCCTCCTAATGGCTTTGTAAAAAAATTAAAAATAGAATCATTAATTCTAAATGTGTCTGTCTTGGGGCATATGCCTTTTGCTGGTGCTGCCTGTGCTGCCAGGTGGTTCTGGCTGCTGAGTGCCCCCTGGTCAGGAGGCATTCGTTCTATGTACAGCATTCTGAGCTTGCTGCAGCCGTCCTGGAGCCAGCGCTGTGTGCTGGGCCTGGCTGGCATCCTGCACAGCCTGCTGCTGTGCCTGCCCCAGTGCTGCCGGGAGTACAGCGTACCTGCTTCAGTGTTCCATAGATGTTGTTTCCTCCTCCTTTGGTGAAGAGAAAAATCTGCGTTTTTCATGTTTATCTTGGTGTTAGTCATGTTGGTGGTGTGCTGAAGGAATGTGAGATGTGTTTGTTTGGTTGATGTTGGATGTTCTTCAAAATCTTGAACCAGACAAGAACGAGACATCATGCAGCTGGGCGTTATTTAATCTGCTTGGAAACCGTATGCTAACACTTAAATTGCACCTCATTTTAATTGAACTATTTGCTTCTGGGAAGGTAAAGGGTACAGGCACTGCTTGCAAGCCTTCATGGCATTGACACAGCCACACTGGGTAATAAATATTAAATGGCTTAAAAAATAGATACGTAGAAGCGTTTTCTCCAGAGACTTGGCAATGAGAAAACAGCAAGTTAAAACATTTATTACATGTTGGAGAAATTATCAAGAGCCTGCATTAATTGAAATTTGATTCTTTATGTATATTAATTCCTTCTGGGATTTTTAGCAGTGAGAAAGAGAGCAACAGATTAAGCTAAATGTTGGCAACGACAGAGATAAATTGAGAGTTTAAAGCCTACGTTGAGACAAATTACTGAAAACCTGCTTGCTCTCTTTTTGTGGCTTTTCATAAGAGCGAGCACACAGTAACACAGCAGAGCTGTTCGCTGTAAACTCAGCTGGAATTTCAGCTTTGTGGATGTGACCTGGCGGCCTGGCTTTCAACCTTCTGCATTGATGTCTGTTTCTGTAACTTGAAAGCAGGTTCTTTGGCACCCTTTGACTGTCTCTTCTCTCAGTCCCTCCTCAGGCTCCCTCTTTTCCCTGGTGCCTTCTGTCACCCGTGGCTGCACAGGGCTGGTCATGCTGCAGCCCTCACTGCGACGTGGGGCTGTGCCCTTGCTGCACACAGCACGGCGGGGCTGCGACCCTGCCGGTCCCTGCTGTGAGGTTGGGTGTGTGTGCAGCTGCTAGGCTGAAGCTGGGAGGCAGCGTGTGCTGTGAGACTGGATCCAAAAGTCCACTCCTACAGTATTTGCGGCGTGCTTAAAAGTACCTGTGTACTTTATGTGTAGCTCAGGTGGAACAAGCCAATCCATCTAGTGCTTTGTAGTATTGTCCTAATAATTTCCATCCATTTCCCCCTTACAGGTACTTGCTTAATTTAAAAGCCTGTAATGAGGGCTGGTAAATGTAGTAGTTTTTAAATCTGCATAAATAATGCAGAGACTCAAACCAAAGAAAGGAGAAATGTTTTGAGACCTAGGCACTATCAAATGCTTTAGCTGCCCTCTGAGTTTTCTGCGTGTTGCTGATATGCTGAAAATTATTTATAGACATGTGTGTACTACTTTCCTTAATGTAAATGTGCACTGACTGCTTTAAGACCTGGAGCCAGACCCGCTGGGAGAGGAAGGCTGCTCTGTGCTGTCAGCAGCGCTGATCCTCGTGGGCAGATAGCCTGAATCGTGCTGTTGTGGCACAGGAGAGTTGTCCAGGGTCGGCATGGAGAGGTTTCCTGCCACACGCTGCTGAGCAAGTGGAATTAACTTCTTTTGCTTGGTGCGACTTTCAGCAGGCTGGTTGGAATGTGCCTTTTTGAGTCATAAACTCAGAGCTCCAGGGCCTCAGCTCTAAGTTGTAGCTGTGGAACCCAGAAACAGAAGAGAGCAAATCTCTGGGTGCTGCTGTTATCTGTGCACGTTCCCTTGTACCGGATCAGCCCCGTCGCTGCTCCATGTGCAGGAGTCGCCTATTGGAGCCACAGTGCTGAGCCCTGCTTGTACCTGGAGCTCACCCACAGACCCCCTTTGAACTGAACAGTAATGGCTGCATTTGTAAGAAAACAGTTGTTACTGAATTTGCTCAAATATTCAGCTTGTTCCGTTCCAAGGATTTATAATCAATATTGCATTCTAGCAGAAAAATAATGTAATAAGCCCTTAATTAGTATAATGTGTTTGTTGATGCTCACAACTGACAGCTAATCTTTATTTTAATTAATTCTTGGATTAGTTAAATAAAAACCAGTCTCATTTTTCCTTCTCCTTCTTTAAAAAAGAAACAACACAAGGCTTTATTATGCTCTCAGCACAGATAAAATCTCTGGGATTGGCCAAATTTTTACCTTCTGATACCACGTGACTTTTCAGTGCATTTCTCAGCGCTGATGCAGGCCTGTGTTATTGTTGGAAGTTGGTTAAGTACAAATCCAACATCAGTTTTCATGAAATGTTGTGGAAACAAGTTGTTCTGAAATTCCCCTCTGCATGGATTGATGAGAGGTAATTTGCATATTTGCCAATGACTGCAATTTCCTATTTG
Organism: Bambusicola thoracicus; assembly: GCA_002909625.1. Taxonomy (NCBI): domain Eukaryota; kingdom Metazoa; phylum Chordata; class Aves; order Galliformes; family Phasianidae; genus Bambusicola; species Bambusicola thoracicus. The sequence goes on from PPHD01000094.1 coordinate 89,534, forward strand.
CTGTATTTGTGCTCAGTGTATCTCAGTGTGACAAAATGAAGCATTTCTGCTCATTTAGCAGAAGTGTGCTGGACTGGTACTGGATTATGGTGTAAGGCAAGGATCTTTCTCATGATCCCAGAGAATACCATGCGGTATGCATCTTCCCCTTCCTCCTTCCCTGGAGGGATATGGAGCTGGCCATAGGGCAGGCAAGATTGGTTGCCTTTGCTGTTCTTTGAATGGCAGTTCTTCACATCTGCCGCAGAACAAATCCAACTTGCAGTAACTGTTCTGGTTGCTGTTGTTCAAGTTGTCCACAATGAAACTGCTTCTTGTAAAGGCTAATTGGAAATGAAGTTTCCTGTGATGCCTCCCCAGTATTTGCAGCTCCAGGCCATGGGATCTATCAGCATTCCTTAGCAATACAGTTAGCTTGAGGCACTGCGTCAAGGCAAAGCTCAATGATGGCCTCAACACAGCTCTGGATAATTACCTGGAAGTCAAGGGAATATCCAGCGCTACCAAAGGGCTGGCCTGGATAGCCTAATGGGATTTCTGTCCCTAACAATTAGGATTAATCTTGTTCACCACTAGTAAATAGTTGTCAAATGCAGAACTCCTTGTCTTTCTCCTTTCTTAATGAACATAAGAAGAAGTTAATGTTTCCTTAAAGCCCGGGCCTGTTTCTACTTCTGGTAAGGAAACTTGTTTACCACAGTGGTGGGTAATATGGTATTTTGACCAAAGAGCATAGAGTTTGCAGGGGTGTTATGTGTTGAGAATAGTTTTGAATTTGTATGTCAAGGATGAAAAAGACTGATTTATCCTGATGAGTTGTTTAGGGTTGATTTCGCTTTGGTTCATTTGTAGCAATCCCATTTGAGAAAGCAACTTAGTTTCTGTGAAAACCTAGTGACTTCTTTATCTGTTGTGGAACCATTCGGTATTGGGAACCGCCTTACCCATGTCAGGGTCCATAGGGACCAGGTAAGTTGCACAGCCCCCGTTATTACCTTGCTTCTCTTGCCCTGACTTGCCTGCATGCACCAGGAAACACTCTTGCATTCAGTGTTCACTGACCTATTCACCCTTGCAAGCTGCTGAGATTTTACTAGCAAGTTGTTGCCCTCTCTCTTACCCACTTGGAATGGTTTTCTTTTACGCATATCAGGGAGAGCTGGTAAGAACCAAGCTGCTACAGATAGAATGAGTTAGAAAATGCCCATTAAATTTCACAGTGGAAGTTGAAAATTAGTCATGCTTAATTTTAATTTTATGTAATCTCCCAGAAAACTCTTCTAGCCAAGGCGATTACAAGCAAGGACCTTCACGGTATCTTCCTCCCGGCACGTTGCACCACTAATGCTCCAAGGTGTTTTCTGCTACATGAGTTGCTACAGGGACCTTTGGCTTAAAGATTGAGGGGCTTACAGGACAAGAGTAGACTCTGGGTTAAGTAACTCCCTGCAGGCAAAGCAGGCTGCCCTGAGTGTGTGCAGCCAGCCGGTGCCAGCTGCGCTGCTCAGCTCAGTGCTGCCGGAGGTGCTGGGTCTGGTCCTGCCGCAGGCAGAAGCTGGCTCTTGTGGCCTCAAGGTAGAAGTGATGGAGGGAGGCCACTCTGGGAAGCTGTGGGGGCAAAGCAAGTGCTGTGCATCTGGCTGGGAAGGAAAGTAGATATGCGGTTAACTCATACATCGTTATTCTTGAGACCTAAAATACTACTCCTGTTTGATCCTCTCGGAGTGTTGTTATGCGAGGAGAATCCCTGCAAATAGGCATTTTTACAGACTACATACGTAATCAATGGCGGTTTGGCAGCTACATGGTTTTATATGAAATTAAAACACTTACCCTCTCCCTTTCTTTCTGGAAAACCTGCGGTGTGTTTGTAGGCTGCCAGATCTCTGGGTGATGCGAGCACGTTTGATATGGAGAAGAGCGCGTGCTCTTTTTAGGTTGCTTTTCCTCCTCTATGCTATTTAATATTAATGATGGGAGTTATTGTGTCAAAATACTAAGTAATTGTGACCTGCATAGGAAAGGAGTTTTAATTAACCTTTGAAAACTCTGTTTACATGTTTTAGTATATATGAATAATGCATAAAGTCATGCACTAAGTTTATTCTCAAAGTCAGTCATTTCAGGATTAAGCTGTAGTAAACAAAGAGAAGAGTGGTGATTTCTTTTCTCTTGCACTTCCCCTTCTTTAATGCCCCAGAATTCAGGAAATAGAGTTGAAGTCTTACACCGATAGGATTTCTCACTGAACTTCAAAGCTTAATTTAGTCTCTGCTGGAATGAAGAGAGGCATAAAACAGGCACAGTGGAATCCATTTAAATGAATGGCTGCAAAAGAAAGTTTTGAAGAAAACAAATGTTCTGCACAATAGTTTAACAAAAACCTGCTGTGCTGGGGGGCAGGTGCTGAGGTATGGCAGCCTCAGCATGTGGGGTTGCCCCGTGGTGGGGTCCCGGCCCTGTGCTCCCCGGGGCTCCTCTGTGTGGGGAGAGGTGAAGCCAACCCCCCTGGTGCCTTCCTGGCGGCGGGCACTGGCGGTGCCTGCAGCCCTGTGCGTGTACCTGCGAGCATCGAGCAATTTTCCAGAACATCATTTTAATAGGGCATGGCAGCATGGAAGATTTGGTTTATTTTCCAGCGTATTTGATGCTTCATGAAGGATGCAGTTTTACTTCAGACTGCTTCTTTATAAGGCCGCTCGTCAAAAGAATGTCTTGTCATTAGCAAGGTATTTCTTTTAAATCATTTTTCTATCTGTGCTTCTTATCCGCTGTGATATGAATTTTCTTCTATGAAATGAGCTGTATAATTTTGCTAAGGCAGTGCTAAGTGCTTTATTTTAGAAGCATTACAGGTTAATGCAGACTTTCAACGTATCTTCAAGAACCAAAGGCTGCGATCGTTTGTTCTACCTCTGCAGCGGTTTTATGATAATTGCTTGTAATCCAGTCACTGCGGGTCTGCAGGAAGCGCTCCAATTACGCAGTGTTCCTCCTGACACACTCTGCTGATGTGGAACTGACCTTGGAAGATCTCTCTGCTGTGGTCCACACAAGGAAATCGTTCTCCTTTTCAGTGATCTTAAGAGCACGTGATGACCCAGTACCACTGGTCTGGAGGTATCAGCGCTCTGTGCTTGGTGCCACTGGAAGGCAGTCGGTGGCCAGGCACTGCTCTGAGCAGGGCAGGACTCAAAGGAGCTGTGGCCAAGGCCAGGTAAGGCAGGAGCTGGGTGCTTCTCAGCCAGGTTGTGCCGTGCGCTCCATCCCTGCCTGCTCCCAGCAATGGAGCTTCTTGGCAAATTCTCTCAGCAGGAGCTCAGTTGTGCAGAGGCCCCAGGAAGTGAGGCGTCCTCTCACACACTTGCAGCTACGCTCCCTGGCTCTGTCACCACCCACCCATCGCCACACAGAGCTGCCGTGCTGGGCTGCTGTGCTTCTGCCTGTAGAACTGGGCAGGAACAAGTAGGCACGATGCTCTCAATCAGCATGTCCTTTAACTTTAAAACCTCGTGTAACCTCATGTGCCAGCCTTCTGCCACCAGCTGTCCCACAGCTCTGTCCCACATGCTGCCTCTGTGCCCCTCTGCCTCTCAGGAGGTGCAAGCGCTGGGCTGTGGTCTGAGAGATGGCCCAGACTGAGGGATGGAGCTCTGCAGGAATGGTGGGGGGAGCACTGGCTCAATGGAATAAGGTAGCATTAATTAGGATTGATTTCATTTAATAGTCTTTGGGTTTATTGCACAGTCTTAACTGTTGCATAAAACATTTCATTTTAATAATGCACTGAAATTGTACCTCTTTTCATTTATGGGAGTGCTCGATGCCGTTTAGTGTGACTAAGAGCAGCAGTTTGTTTCTTTGCTGCTCTTACAGACAGCAGGACTAAAACTGTGGGTCTGTTAACAGCACTGGTGCCCAAGGCGAAGGGATGGTGCATTTCCTGGTATAACTCTTGTGTTTCCTTGAACACTTGTGTGAGTTGCTGTAAGAAAGTAAACATCATGTTACTGCTGAACATGGACCACCATGTTCAGGTGGTGGATCAGGCGTTATAATAGGAAGAACTTCTGAGCTTAGAGCAGTTAATTGAAAATAAAGAGGTGTTCTTTTCTCCTTATAACAAGTGCTGAGACAAGGATCTCTTCTCATTTGAGTATGAAGAAGGCTAAAAAATGCCTTCCTGTGAGATGTTGTGGTTCAAAGGAGAAGAGCTGACTTATGGTCCTTTAATTTGTACATCTGCGAATTTGTAAGAGTAATTAAAGGCTGGTATAAAAAGCAGATTAAAAGGATTGCTTCCTTAAAGATTGCTCTCGACTACCCAGGGTCAGAAGTAAATTATAAGTAACACAGTTGAGAAGTTGGATCTTTCTGGCTGCATAGATGTCTCAACGGAAAATGCAGTAACTCAACTTTCTATATTTGAACATCTCATTATATTCAAGGCCACTGAAAGACACGTTAACTTCCAAAGAGGTGACACATAAGGTCTCCTGCTGAAAACCCATCCTTTAATTATTTTATGGAGGTTAATGTTGCTGTAGTAGAGTAGTAGCTTGGTCTTAGCAGTGAATAATAGGTTTCAGTAGAAATGAGTTTAATGGAAAATTAATAAAGCAACTCAGAATGGCTGAGTTGCATAAAGGTTGGTGATAATGTTAATGATTTTTACTGTTGCTTTAGAGGTTTTATTTTGCAGCCGGTTTCAGGAAGCAAAGCCGCTTTCTCTCCTATTGTTCTGTCCTCTATGCCTGGGAAGTTTACCTTTTTTTTTCTTTTTTTTTTTTCCTTTTTTCTTTCTTTCCTTACCCTTCTCTAGAACAGTTCAAGTGAACATGAGGTAAGCAGATCTCAAGCAGAGATACCAGCCATTGCCTCTCCCTAGAGGGATTCCCTCCTCTCTCCATGTAAGAGTGTTCCAGGACTTCAGCTATGGCAGGGGGTGATGGGGTGATTGCTGCTCATGTCTTCAGGATGGGCCTGGCCAAAATTATTTCTGGTTTTGTGCTTATGCCCACGTGCAGACTTCATGTCAGGTCAGTTTGGTAGGGAATGTGACCTTCTATCTCTGCTGCCTGTTGTCTGGGGGCATTTTAGCTTCAGCAGCTGGGGGATCAGCATCAGAGCACCTGGGGAATATGGCTCATGGACACAGTGAACCTTGCGCAGGCTGCAGGGATGGGTGGGTGTCTGCAGACATCTCCTCCTGTGGGTCCCAGCACTCACTGCTCTGGAATGAGAGGAGGAATGCGGAGCATCAGCAACTTCTGCCTTTAACAGAGAAGTAGGTCAAGGCTGTGGGGCAGCTGGAGGTTGGACTGAGTGAATGGCCGGAGTGGGAGTGGTGCAGATGGGACCAGCCAAGCCCTGGTGTGCAGCTGTGGGTGGATGGAGAGTCTTCACTCTGCTTGTGCATTGTGACAGCATTGCTTGAAAAGTTCAAGGGTTAAGCTCTTATTTTTTGAAATGCAGCATCTCTGTTTTCTTCTGCCTGCTTATGACTCATCACAGCCTTAACTTCCTGAAGGAAGCTGATGGCTTAAGGGAATTGCACGCATGCTTCTATCTCTGCTATCCTACTGCTGAATGTAAAATAAGGAGAAGAATGTATGTGAACATCAACATGGCTTTTAATGGCATGGTAGCTTATTTTTTCTGACTAAAACATCCTGGCTAATTAAAGCTCAGTGTGATGAGCATATAGCTTTGTTGAGTGTAGGAAAACCTGCCTTGCAGGGAAATTGCTTATTTTTTTTTTTAATTTCCTTCATCCACTCCCATGTATCAGCAGGATGTGTGCACGCAATGGATGCAGTAGGAGGAATAATTCAATAAAACCTAACATTCACTACTTGGCTTTTACTCATGACAGCTCAAGATACAACTGAATTTGACTGGTTCTAGGAATTTTGTTGCTAAGTGTTGTTCTGTGACCTGGCTGAAGCAAGGGAGTCCCAGTAAGATTTGTTCTGCAGTCTGTGCTAGCTCTAACAATCTGCTTCTTCAGAGCCTTCTGCCCTCAGACCGCTCTGTCCCTCTGGATACAGAGAGGTCCACCTGCAGCATACCAGGAACTGTTACGGATAACCTCTGTTCACAGATAATCCCTTGGGAAGAGGGAAGGATGAATGATCTCTAAACAAATTGTGGGGAAAGTAGTTCAAATATAGGTATCTGAGTCAGGTTTCGTGGGTCTTCTGCCAGAAGTCCTATGTAATCAAGGTAGTCCTCTATAATCAGGTTTTGGGCAACCTGATCTAGCTGTAGATGCCCCATTCATTGCAGGGGAGTTGGATTAAATCACCTTTGAAGTCCCTTTCAAGTCTAAGGATTCTGTGATAGTCCATAACCCGGACAGCACTGACCTCGTGTTCCATCCTTCTCCTCCTGTGTCTGACCAGAGTCCGCGTATCGAGCAGAGATGGAAATGAAACTTGTACCCTGTCTTTGTTTAAAAAAACAAACAAACAAAAAAAACCACTTCTTATATTGCATTAACCTTCTTATGGTGCAGCATGTCAGCATCAGTCTCTGCTGTGCAAACCTGCTGCGTTGTTGAGGTCAGTGGTGGTAAAGAGCTCTGTCCTTCCAAGTGCTTTTGAACTGCTGACTTGGGATAAAAGGTTAAAGCTGCATAGATCATTTATACTTGTGGGATGGTGTCTGGGAAGGGAAGGGCTGTGATCAATGGCTGAGCACATCTGGGGACAGTTAAGGAGGGAAACAAAAGTAAGACGTGTTGGGCTGTCAGTTTGGAGATGACTCCTAGCCATTAAATGGCAAAGGTTCTGCAGCCTTCTTTCCAGGCAAGTAAGGGCTAAAAAATGTTGCAGTTCTTTTTAAGACGGAATTCAGTGTATTTGTAAGAATAACTCATATGGTGATGCAGGCAGCAGCAGGGTTTGTGTGCTGGCCCAAGAAGTGCTTGGCTACTCTTACTGTCCTAGTAATAATAAACTGATACATATGTGTGTTTATATACCTACGTATGTAAGATGTGTGTATATGTTATATATAAAACATAGAGACAGCCCCTGTTCCTCATCTGTGCTCATTGGTTAGCTATAGCAAGCTGGGTTTTGACCTTAGGAACATTCATAAAATTTCCCTAATTTTAGCCACCCAGAGTCCTCCTTACGAGATGTGTAATTACAAAGCCTTCTCAGAGTTCGCAAGTTGTCCTTACCCTCACCATTTACAGGGATGAAATAGTCCAAATATTTCTTTACAGTGATTCCATGAACCTATGCCAGGCTAGAAAGGCAATGTAATAAGATGTCATTCTCACAGTCCTGATGTTCTTTTTGCTGGACCCAATTTCTGCCGTGTGGTTTCATGTGTGTGAGGCTGAGAGCAATGTGTGCAGAATTTGCAGTGTGCATCGGCCCAGGCTCACACTCCTTGGGATGCGACGCAAGCCAGCAACGGTAACTGGTGCCCATGCAGGCTCTCAGTGCTTTTTAATGCCATTTTTAAAAAGAATCTGTTCTCTGTTGGGTCACCACAAAGGTGAGTGGTGCTGAGGCCCCGGGGAGCTGCCAGAGCCATGCACACCATGGTGTCCCAGCACTGCCCTGCAGTGCAGCTCAGCCCTTCGCCTCACTGCCTGCTGCCCTGGTGTGGGGAGGGACAGCTCAAGTTGGTGTTTGCTGACATGATGGCATGGTGCCCTGCCTGTATTGTTTTAGAAATATGAACAGTTGGTGTTTAAAGCAAGTGTTTCCCTTGCTGAACTTCAGGGATTCTGTTTGTTCTTTTTTCAGCGATCTAACTTCAAGGATGTTTTACAGCTGCTTGGAGTGGCATTCTGCAGCTTTGCCTGCTTTTCTGTCATTAACATTTCAGTGACAACCATTAAGAAGTACAGCCTAGGTGAAAAAGTAAAACGCTGGAGGTTAGTTTTAAGTGGAGTTCAGGTAATGGAAGCTGAATAAAGCTTTCCAGACCCCTTTGCTACAGCCTCTTCTGCTCTGTTGTTTAAAATTTTTCCCCACTTGCATTTTCCTGGAGTTATGGGGGGGAAAAAAAGTAAACTACAGAGCTCCTTTTCCTTAACTTGCACCACTTGTGCCAATGGCAGAGGGAGTCTGGCTTTGTAAATCAGTCCTGCAACCTGGAGGCAGCTCCCCAGCACCGAGAGGGGCTGTGCTAGACGGGCTGAGGCTGAAGTGCTCGATGTCTTGTTTATGACAGTTTTATTTTTTCAGTGCCATTGACACACAGAGGAATCCCAGCTCCCTTTATACAAACTCCTGGTTTTATTAAAACTAATGTTTTTGGGCAAGTTATCAAGAAATCCCTTATTTCACATGAACAGAAGTGCCTCACAGTCCCTCCAGCTGTGCTGCTCACTGGATGCTCCCCAGCACAGGGGCAGTGAGCAGCTGTGCAGACCTCTGTTCCATCACTGGGGCTGTGGCTGGTGAGAGCATGGGGCCAGGCTGGGCTGGGCCAGTGGCTCTGCAGAGGGAAGCTGTAGGCCGTGCTGAGGAGAAAGGAACAGATTTTCTGAAGTGCTCGGATGAAAATGGTTTATCGGCGTTGCCACACTTTTCCTCCCTTAACGTATGCCTGTTTCCAAACTGGTAGCCATGAAATCCCCAGCAGTGAAAAGCAGCGGAGCTCTGCCATGAGGCTCTGGCTGTCTATGTGCGCAGGAGCACCTGCAGGCAGACAGTGGTGGCTCAGCCTTGTTCTGCCACCCAAATTCTATCCTCTGCTGCTTGCCTTTTGGAACATCTGGCGCCCTGAAGAACACCTCAGAGTGGAGAGAATTTGCACTGCTCAGCAGACTCCCCAAGTCTCTTTGCTTTAGCTGCTATATAGGTCTAGTCTCTTGTTCTTTAAAATATTATTTTTAAGCACAGTTGAGTGCTACCATGCTATCATCTTGGCACATACTCTCTGGGCAGCCCTGTGAAGTTTCTTCCCCTCAGGGCCTCATCCACTGTCAGGATGTATCTGTTGATAAGATCTTTCATTTCTTGGGTGAATGGCTCAAAATCCTTCTGCTTAGCACCAGACCGCTTAAAGTTCCCATCCCTGTTGTTCTCAACACAGAGCAGACGGTCCTCTGTCACTGTCATGTTCAAGAACTCCACCATCTCCTTCAGCTTGGGGATGAGGCTCTGTTTCAGGTCCTCATAGTGGATGACAAGCAGACGCTTTCCATACTTCAGCCAGTCCAGGACATGGGAGGCCCACCAGGAGGCATAGCTGTTCACAAAATCCGGCCAGTCTAGATGACAGGAAAACCAGGAAAATGAGAGCATATTAGCAATGATGCTTCCACAGTGTTCCAAATACTAAGCTGGAACAAGATTAGAGGTGCTGGTCACGTATGAGGTGGTTGGATGTGAATACTGGAGAAAGCAACATGGCCAGCTGCAGGGCTGCAGCTACTCAGCTCTGCAGTCGTGGTGTACTGCTCTCCTGCTGTGCAAAGTGGTGAGGACACGGAGTTCCCAAATGCATGGCCACCAGGCACCTGGACTTCTTGGTTTCAGGCATTAGCAGTGCTGAGAGTCACCCAGCTGCCTGGGAGCCCCTTGGGGTGGACATGGCACTGCATGGGCAGAGCTGCAGCTCAGCATCTTCAAAGTGCTGTGCTTCTAGGAGCTGAACTCTCCTCTTTGCACAAGCAGGCAGCTTCATGCAGGGGCTAGGGAAGGGCAAAAGGAGAAGGGAGAAGCGTTTGGATGAGAGCAGTGAAGGGGCACCAAGCAGATCCTGCTTGACTGCTCATTTGAGCAGTTCTTTCCCATGTTTTTTCAAGCAGATTTTTTTTGCCTCTGTAGTTTTCCTACCTCTTTTCCTCTTTCAAATGTAGTTTGAGAAAGATATGGGAGCTATTCTGTATTTCATATATATGTGTATATATAAATCAATATACATATGAATGTAGCATTGAGACCCTGGTTTTGGCTGGGGCCTGGGGTGCTTCTCAATGCAGAGGTGTTGAGTAATGTAATTTTCTTACTGCTTCTGGGGAGATGGTTTGAGGAAACAGGATTAATAGGGAAGGTGCTTCTGCTCCTGGCACATGGGAGGGATTTGCAGTCACTTGCTGGGATCACTGTGACAAAGTTCACTGAAATACTTTCCCTCTACTGCCATATGTGACACCTTAATCTCTTGTTACATGCCTGCGGTAATTTTCTGAGGGTTAAGCTGAAGGTTTTGCACTGGATAAAGTGCAACTGTGGCCAAATTACAACAATTTGTAGTTTGCAGTATGGGAAAGCGACTCCAGGCTTTGTTTTCCCTTTTCTGAGGGCTGTTTGGTGTGGGTTTTGATAAACAGATCTGGAGCTGTGGCTGATGAAAGGTGATGTAAGGACTAGGGAAAGAAACATGCCATGACCAAGGGCGCACTCCTGCCGTCCCCTGAGCCCTGTGCTAAGTGGTTTGCCACACCACAGCTTTTATGCCTGAAACATGCAGGGGAGAAATGTGTGCTGAATCCTTCCTGTGCTGCAGTCTGAATGCAGCAGTGTGTGCAGTAGGGCAATCACAGTCCCACCATCCAGCAAGTCATTTTGCGTGTTCATGGAACGCTGAAGTCCCCTTATTGCTCCTATCTTTATTTATCTGCAGTGCAGCAGCACCCATACAGTGCTGTAAAATTTCCTTCAGGAAAAGTCATGCTTCATCAAACCCTCAATTTTAAATTAGATTTCTCTCTGTTATTACATGCTGCAGGGGCAAATTTCCTTCACAGCGCACAGCCTGACGGATGGGCTGCACACCAGGCATTTGTGCCTGGATTTGTTTTCTCTGCTGTGTGCTTCTTTGGTAGCAATGCTGCAGTGCAGGTGCTGCACTGCTGTCAGTGGCAACAGAGGCACAGCCTGAGTGCTTCTGGGCCTGGTCTCTGTGTGGTGGTGCTCGAGTCCCACTGAATGTTTGCAGTGTTCCCTCAGGTTTTGGGATCGTGTCCTAATGTTACCCCCTCCCAGCATGCTACAACTACAGGCTTTGAGCCCTGACCACAGCAGCCCTGGGCACCCTGCACGCTACCTTTGCTCTTCCAGTTGCGGTCTGCGGCGTAGCCCAGGTGCCCAGCGAATTTCCTGTTGAACTCTGCCATGAGTGATTTGTATGGGTTCCGTATCAGCAGGATAGCAGAGTCAAACATTTCAATCTCTGTCTTGCCACTTTCATGTGTTTTCACACAGATGGTCCGTCTGCTTCGCCAGTGGTCTTTTTCTCCTTTAAAGCCTGTTTATAAGACAAGATTGTTGTTGTTTTTTTTCTCCACATGATCGTATGTCTGTGACTTTTTACACTCTTAAACAAGGCCTTACTGTTGTGGAAAACACCAGCTGATTAAACTTGTTGTCCAGTACCTGGGACCAGGGCTGCCGCCAGCAAGGGGTTACTGGGGCAGGAGCCACCCTGTGAGCTCCTCCATAGCTGCTGGGATCAACAGCAGTGATGGCCTTGGGCGGCTCCAAGCAGAAGAATGCTGGTACAAGCAAAGCCCCATGCCTCAGAATGGCTCTGTGTCCCATCACCCCCTGAAAATGGTACCTTTGTTGTAGAGGGCTCCATCGAAGTAATAGCTGCCCGTGTAGTAACCTGTGGCATGCTCGATCAAATGGCGAGCCCACGTGTTGCCAGCCCCTGGGAAGCTTGACAAAGCAATGAACCCTTTGGATTTCGTGGTTAAAAATTTCCTGTCTGTGCAGCGGGTGTCTGTGGGTATAGAAGATAATTCATTGTTAGCATTGTGGTTTTTTAATTAATTCCACTGACAGCCCTTGATTACCGGGTTTATTGCTTTTTTTCTCCCTTACAAATACAGGATATCAATTTGAGTCCAGTTGTGAGTCAGCTACTTCTGAAAATTAATTCAGCCATAAGGGGCCAAAGAGATTATCCTCAGAAAAGGTTTTCACTGGTTTGTTAGGTGACGCTTTTTGTCAGAGTTGCAGTGAACCATTCTACTTGCCAGCAACTTGTGATAAAAGCCCCTTGATGTCTGTTTGCTAGCTGCTGTTTGCCTGGCAGGCTGGCTCTGCAGTGAAACCCCAAATATGCCACTGTACCTGGAAACAGCAAGTTTTGCAATGCAGGAGAAACTCTTCTAGTGAAACAGACTGTTACTCAGTTCAGCCTCCGGGCTGTGATTCTCCTCCCGAAAAGGGCCCGAGGCAGTTAGGAGCCCTCCCAGTGCTGACTGCCAGCAGAGGCTGAACAGAGCTCTCCTGCCAGCTTCTGTAAGTCCTGCTCATATGGCTTGGTGTGCATTAAAAGCAAGGGCAGGGGGAGAGAGTGAGTCTCAGCTATGTGATGACTCAAAAGAAGCCAGAAAATAAATCAGAGACGAGGTTTTTTGTTCTTCAAAGTAGACTACAGATGAAGCCATGGCCTGGAAGTGCCAGCACAGTGCCAAGAAGGCTGTCTTGTGCTGCTCCTTATCTACACAGATGTGGCAGATAGTAGCAATTTCATGAAAGCAAGCATTCTTCTTGCATGGTCTTTATTTGCAGTCAACCTCTGAACTGGGAAATGGAGCAAAACAATGGGAAAAACACAGCATTCCTCCAGCACAGCGCTTCACTTTAAGCTTGTAAGTAGTTTTGCAGAACATGGTGCAAACCACTGCATGGAAGAAGCTACAGGTACTACCTTGATGGTTCACTGGACTGGGGCATTACCTCTGCTTTACTCTCTGGCTTTGACACACGTAGGAAGATGAGTATTTTGGAGGATGGTGGGCAGAGCAGAATCAGAGTCTGCTGAGCTGTCTCTGTGCCTGCCCAACAAGCTGGCGTGTGCTCGGAGCAGGTGAGCAGCCAGGTGGGGTCCTGGTCCCTATGCCTCAGGTTTGACTCCCAGGCTCTGCCTCCTCTCCATCTGAAAAACCATCCTTTTTCTCAGTGGAGGGGCATGCTCACAAATGAGCATGACTGCAAGATGAGGATTTCGATAAGGGGTGTTTTCTCACTGCCCGCCTGCTGTGCACTGTGGGTAAGGCCGCTGTGAAGCAGGCATTCCCGTGTGCTGCAGGAGGGGCTGGGGCTGCAGGGCTGTACCTTGCACCGGTGTCTGGTAGGCCAGGCAGTACCCCCCCGTGGCAGTGCTGCTGGCGTTGGGCATCGCGCTGCAGAGCCGCCTGTCTGCGCCGTGCCGCAGTGGGAAGCGCCCCGTGGGGTACCCGCAGTAGCACTCCCGCCCCCGGATCACTGCCAAGGGAAACTCCTGCGATAGAGAGAAAATAGATCAGCGCACAAATGCCACGGCGTCAACAGCCTGTGGGGAATGGTCCTGTTATGCAAAGGAAGATAAATCTTCACAAGCCACTGTCAAGATCAAAGCAGTGTTTGATATATCATTGTAAAGCTCATTTCTTATACCGCTGCTGTCTTTCACACTGCAATTTCTTAAAAAATGGTTTTCAGACATCTTGTAAGGCTTGGAAACTCACAATGCTGTTTCTTCATTATTCATAAAAACATCTGATTTGGTAATGTTCCTCCAGTCCTAGTACATAACTGCACCTGAAACTTCATAGGGGAAAGGCTGTTCTTATTTACCCCTAAAGTGAACGTTCTGAATTGCACCATCTTTACAACTTCTGTCTATAGCCACCCAAACAGAGGAGTGAGCTGTAGTTATGCTCGAAGTCATAAAAAAGTTCACATCTTACTATGACTCCTCCTTAGTCTGTGTCTGCAGAGGGGCTGGCACAGGTTTTAAGCGCTACTGTCCATATCTTTATGAAACAACTGCTTGGGACCACAACACAAGCCAGCCCTGTGGCGCCTGCTGGGGGGTGCGGGGCTGCAGCTGCTGCACGGGCACAGCAGTGCTCAGCAGGAGCTGTCCGTGGACACGGCACCTCCTGCATGGCATTTGCTTCTCGGTGGGGACACCTTGTGTAAAACCCAGGCTGACTGCTATCAGTGACAGATCCCTTAGCAGAACGAGCCTGCTGCTGTAGATGGTGTTTGTCTCATGGAAATAATTCACGGTGAAATTTCTGGCTGTAAGGCATTTCAGTTCAATGTGTTTGATTCAGGTTTTTGGTTTACCGATCTTATCCAGAGAAGGGATCAAGTTGCAAAGCAGCTTTGCTGTGCTCTGCAACAGATGCGGAGCTGTGGTGCTGGGCCACTCTGCTAATATTGATGAGAACTAATAGAGGGGTTTGGAAGAAAACATCTGCTCGTCGTTTGCTGAAGAAATTAGTGGGTGCTTTGGAGTTCCACAGAAAAAGTACGTATAGCAGTTTGCTAAAATTGGCCCTAAAATTCAGTCCTCATCTCTGCCAGGGGACTGGGCATGTGTTTTCTCAGACTTCCAAAGTCTCTCCGGTGTGTGGCACATCAGTATGCATGGAAGGGCTCGACCTCAATGACAGTGGCTGAAAGAAGCTCAGGGGTTATTGGAGCGCAGAGCATTCAATTCTACCTATTCTATAACAACACTTTTTGCCTTTTAAAAGTCTTCTGGAGTCTGGGAGCACGTGCCAGGACTACTGAGCAGCTTATCTCTTGCTCTTCTCCACGTGTTCATCCTCTGATAAGGAGTCAAATACAACACATATGCCATCTGTGCCCAAACAGCCAAGATTTGCTTAGTGAATGAGATACGACATTGTCAAAATCTATTTAGTGATTTGATCCAAGGGCAAAATAGTTCTGTCTGCCTGCGAACAGAAATCTTCCCTGTGAAGCAGTGTTTCTCTGTTTGAGAAACGAACAAACATCCCGGCCCTAAAGTGCAGCCTGGAGTAAGAACGCACCGTGTCTCCTGCCAAGTAGTACCTGCGAGGGACTTGCTTCTTGGGAAGGACGCGGATTTTCTCAAAAGACCTGAGCAGGTATTTCCCCGCTCTTCTGTGTTTCTGTGCAATCTTTGTCATGAAGGCAAAGCAAGACCAGGACAGTAAAGTACAGTTCTGCAACCACTCTGCATCACTACCTATGACTGTATGTGGTTTGGGGCAACAGGGATCTGGGGCTGGTGCTTGGCCCCTGCAGGGGTGGCCAGGCTGCTCCCCGCATGTGCGGCCTCCCTGCTACTCAGGCAGCACTGTAAGAGCACTCTCTTTCTGACTTTCCATGTTTTGTTTCTTTCTGCAGTTGTTTCAATGCCTTTCCCAAGCTTTCCTTCAGCTGGGCTTAGGTTTTCATCATAAGCAGTAGAATAACTGTGTACCTGGACTCTGCTCCGATTGCCTCCACTAGCTTTTGTACTAGTGCTACACCTCCTGCTTCCACTGTGAAGTAGTCATCCTGACAGCATGCAATGTAGTATACAAAGTATACAAAACACCTGTCAAAGAATTATTTCTGGGATGGGGAAAGGAGAACATGTGGCTGGAGAGAGGGGAGAAGGGAGCAGCTGGCGTCAAAGCCTGCAGTGCACTCCAGGAGGAGCAGAGAGGTAGTGCCTGGACCCTCAGCACCAGTGCCAAGCACAGAAATCAGCAACTGATTGCCCAGAGTGTATCTGCCTAACGCAGCACAGCAAGTGACTGTAAATGGCATATTCAGCCCTGACCTCCCATATGTGTTCCATCAGTGGCTACAAGCCAACAGCTTCACTCAGCCCCAAGCTATGGTTAATGCTTGAGGCAGCTGCACATGAAGTACAGCGCTTGTGCTGCTCAGATTCAACACACAGATCTGTGGTGCTACACTCCACTCAAACACAAGTGAGCCAGGAAAATCTGTGGGTCTGTGAACAGGCATATGTCTGCACTGCACCTGACAGAGTATGCTCCAGGTGTGTCCATCCTGCAAGCTGTCCCAGAACTCTATTGTTTATGAGAAAATAATAGCATCTAGCTACATCTGGAAACCAAAATAGCAGGTCTGTTTTGGAATTAGAACATCTGTGTTTTTTTCCTGGGAACATACCAAGGAAGCATCCTAGAGGTGGTCAAGCCCGAGTCTGCAAACTTGCTGACATGGCTTTTGGATGCACTGAGCTGGCGGGTTTCTCAAGACTCAAGACTTGAGTACCTCATTTTTGTTTTCACTGTACGTAACTAAAAAAAGTAGCTGAAAGGTAAAATGACTGAATATTTAAAAATATTTAAAATTCTGACGGAGATGGCTAACTTACTGTGCAGGCTGGTTTTCAAAAGAGCATATATGAAAATTATGGCTTCTGGCAAAGAGATACATTCATGGCTCTGTGTTATGGGGTGATAATGGGTAGCTATTAAGGCATATCATCACTCACAATTAAGACAGAAATTGATCAGTAAGGCTATTTAGCAGGTTTCATAAAGTTTTTGCCTCAAATCCATATCTCACATGCTTACAGGGACTAGAGCTTTACCCTTTTGGCTGCACAAAGCCATTTGCAAGACAACAACTAAATGTGCTATGTTGCACTCTGGTTTTCTTCAAAGGCCCCACAGAGCAAGAGAGTCGTGTGTGTATTTAAATGACCTCTTTCCCCAAAGCACCTGCAGTGTCGTGTGGGTTCCATTGAAAAAAAATTCTAGCACGGACTTCATGAGCTTTTCCTTCCTGCATCATTCATTCATAGCCAGTACACAGCTTCTGCATTTGTGCCAACAACATGCCAAATGGCTTCTATGTCTGCCAGTGAGTATGCCCAAAGTGGCATTGCCACCGCAGGAAGAAAACGTGGCTTGAGGGAAAAGTAAAAACAAGAAAAAAAAATGTAATTGCGGTATTTTTGTGTGTTGTGCAGCGATTTGCTTGGAGATAAGAAGTGGTAACATAGTAGACAAGAAGCGAGCACTGTGATATCCAAATGGTGTGTGTCAATGGGGACTGCGGCTATGCTGCTGCTGCTGTTTAAATGCAGGGAGGTTTTGCCAGACTTCTTGCAGACAAATCATCGTCATCATAGATGTTCTCTAATGTTCGCTTCTGGAAGGTCAGCATGGTGCCTGGCCTCACAGGGCATTGACTCTGGTGAGTTCTGTCCTTCAGAAACTCATTCACAAATTCAGAGCTCTAAGGCACTAATCTCTGCTATTCCTTTAGTAAATTAAAATTTAAAGTAACAAAAAAGAAGAAAGGATGTGAAATGAGAACTGTTCTTACTTTCTTGGAGCAAAATTCAGAGCACATCTCCACCGTCAAATTGGGCTGTATCAAAGAGGCTGGAAAGGTGTCTGTTAAATTTTCTGGAGCTCTAAAACATCCTCGATAGATAACATTCCTCCCTGCAGGGATATGAAATAGGTTTCTCTTGAGAAAACAGCGTCCGTAGTATCCTGCCTCTATCACAAAGAGCAATATTAGGTTCAGAAGCTAAGGAATAATGAAATAAATCTTATATTCCAAATACTTTAGAAATAAGAGAAACCATGATATACACTAGAAAAATGTGTTGCAAATCCTGTGGTATGAAAGGAGCACGTGCCTTTGGCTTTTGCTAACCCCTGAAAGCAGGGCTGGGCAAGGAATTTAAATTAAATTCCACCAGTGGAGGGCATTGCTATTGTTTGCAACTCCTGGTTCTTTGGAATATGTGCCTTCCCCTGAAAGGCTTAAAAGCCCCGATAAAAATCTACAAAGCTTCCCATCATCTGCACCAGAAAAGGAATTTAAATGAATCCTGAAAGCCCCTGCGGGGACCCACCTTCCTGCACGTCTGCTCCTCTTCCTCCCCTTCCCTCGCCTTCTTTTCAGGACAAGGGACTTTGCTGCAGTCTTCAAAATCTGAACTAGGCGTCTGTAAGCTGCTCAAGGAGAATCGCTTTCCTGAAGTCTTTAGCATCAGCCTCTGATCTGACCTGCCCCTCTATAACACTGCCAAGCCGGGCAGAATCGCTCCATTTTTTGCATCCCTGATGGAAGTTGAGGTTTGGCCCAAATGGTTGCAGTTCTTCCCTCCTGCTTCTGAGGTGTCCCTGACAGAACCCAACAAAAACCCAGAGCTATCTATTATGGAAGCTCCCTGTCCCAGATGAGGCGATGCGTTTGCACAGATGAACTAATGGTAATGGAGAAAACAACGCCGTGTGGCTGGGTTAGAAAAGGAAAGAAGTCTGCATGCTATGTGACACTGCTGTAGTTCTTAGGATTCTCTGAGCTTTACAGACATGGAAAATGTTTTCATCTTTCTGCACCAACTCTCTATTGACATAATTCACCCAACACGACTTAATAGGGCTAATGGTCTCTTTGGGTCTTTTGAGTCTTGGTCTGCACCCGCTGGCCACCCCAAACAGTGCTCACCAGAACGAATGTGGGAAAGGGCTGGTATTGGATGGCAATGGATGGGCAACACAGTTCTGAAGGCTCCTGGGGAATGTGCAGCCCCCCAGCCTGCAGGAGCTGCACGCTTCACACTTGAGCACTTTTGGGGTGAAGGGGACGCAAGCCCTGCGTCTGCCCACAGACCACAGGGCACGAGCAGCAGAGCCCCATGGTGAGGGCAGCGCTGTGCCCACTGCGCCAGGAGCTGCTGCCCGAGCTGCATTCTGCAGAGTTACTTCCCAATAGACTTTCACAATTATCACTGTGATTAATACTTCTGTTGGCCGCTCAGCTATCTTGTTGTCAGTGGGATTTTTCAAACAGGCAAATATCAGGTGTTAGTGAGAGCAAGCAAATACAAATCTTGCTCCAGGCTAGATTAATTTGATGACTTATTCATTAATAGTTAAGAAAAAATAAATGTTGTCTTTTCCTATGAAATACATATATGTATTTTCACACTGAAAATTTAAACACCTGCCAGCGTGCCTGTCAGCCTGACACTGGCAATTTAGGTCTATGTGCCTTTGGTATGTAATTCCTATGTGGCTGATGGATGGTGGTACAAACTTCGACTCTTTAAGAAGTGAAGCGCCATCAGTGCTGGCGCAACCTTGGTCTTGGTGCTTGTTCTCAGCAAATAACATCCAGAGGGTCCTGTGAGCTTGCCAAAAACAAAGCTGTGCTCAGCAGTGTGGATACTTTATATGCCTTGTGTTGGCCCAAAGGTTTATCTGCTGTGTCTCCCACGGCAGCTAACTGAGCAGATGAGTTTTACAGAGAGTAGGTGACAAGCAGCATCATCCAAAGATGCAACAAACACCTCAGGTGCTGCTAGAGCAAAGACTTGGGAAAGCGGAACTCTGGGTCTCATTCCTGTCACTGAAGAGACTTCTCTTAAGGTACTGGTGCACTTCTGTCTCTGCCCTCTATTCTCCTGCTGCGGTCACAGGATTTACTTTGCTTAGGATTATTTCTGAGCTAAGAATGGTATTGGTGGGTGTTTTTAAGCCGTTCTAGGGCTGTGTCTTAAGCACAAGGTTTTGTGCTTTTGCAGAGGATACAGAAGGAAGCAGTTTCCTCAGCTAAAGTTCTGCCCCGCTGCAATCTCTGTGCAGCACTGCCCTGCCTCCCGGTGCCGACGCCTTCCCAGGCAGCACTGCTGCTGCAGGAGGGAGCCAGGGACCACACCAAAACCGCAGCTCCGTCCCGCAGCTCCCAGCAGCGGCAGCACGCGCAGTGCCAGCGCAGCACCGAGAGCAGCATCGCCCACACTTACGTCGCGGTGCCACCGCCTGCAGCTCCTCCACTCTGTAGACTGACAGCCGGTTCACTCCGCCACACACCGAGCCCTTCTCGCCCTTGCACTCGCTGTTGCACTCCTCGGGCCTGGAGGCGGTGGCTGGGAGCTTGTTCCCACAGTAGCACTCTGCTCCATACGCCAGACCTGCGTAGGCATAGGCCCTGTGGGTGCAGCACAGGCACATTCAGAACGGACCCTCCGAGCGCCCTGTGTGGGGTGGGGGTCTGGCAGTGCCCCCTGTGCACACTGCAGGAGCTGCCTGCTGCTCTGTGGGGTGTGCTGGGCTGGGAGCCCCGATGCTGCTGGGGCTGTACTGCAGTGAGCTCAGAGTGCCTAACCAACAGCTGACAGAACGCCATGTTCTGACCAGATCAGCAGAAAACGCATCCAGGTAGCTGTGCTACAATAAGAGCAGTAGATGGGCAGCAGTGACAGTGAGTGGAGGCAGAGACCCCAGGATGGTCCCTGTACAGTGGGGTTGTACATGTATATGTACGTGGGGGAGAGGGAGATCTTGAATTTCACAGAATTAGCCAAGGGGAGGAACACTCACTCCAGGGGTGGAGATTGAGGAGTGGTTTATTAGGACTGCACAGGACTTGGGAGGAGTCTGCTAGAAACGGGGCAAGGCTTTTGTTTATCGATGGCACATCGCAAGTGGGAGATTCCTTGAATTCTGGGTGTGAAGCTTTCACATAAGAAACCAATCCAACCACTGCAAGGGAAGTCATATTCAAAAAGACCTACCTGAACACAGCACAGGTCCAGGAAGGAGGGGAGAGCAGTAAGACATTTGTGGAATTAGTTAGCATTGGATGACCCACTGTTTAGAATGAGTGAGCATTTGTCGCCTCGTGGAATCATGATTGTGCGTCTTGTGTGGTATAAATATATCTGCTTAAGAGCCACCAGTGGTGCAGTTGGAGCAGTGTTAGCACCTTAAGCTAATAAAACTACCTTAATTCTGACTGTGAGTCTGAGTGCTGTTCCGCAGGTCAACAGTCTGCCCCCTATACATTGGAAGGTCTGAGACAATCCCGGTTTTCAGAGATCCTGCACCTTTAATGTATGTGGGCTTTTCCCATCTCAAATACAGCTCTGCTTACTGTCAGAAAAGAGAAAATTCGCTGTGAAAGAGCAGCTCACCTCTCAGCACACGCCTCCTGACAGTGAGCCACCGTCATTTTTCGTAAGTCGTAGAATACAGCTCCCTTCAGTGTCCTTTCCCTCGAGTCATCGCTGAAGCAGCCCACGTAGGTTCCTGTGTGCATGTAAGGCAGAGTCAGCACACGTGCACAGCAGCGGGTCCGTCAGGGCTGTGATGGGAGAGGGGCGGCAGCCATCCCCAGCTGGGTGCTGCCAGGGGGCTGTGTGGGGACAGAGCAGATGGTCCTTAAAATGGAGAACTGTGGGATATCCTTTTGGATTTCTCCCAAGTTTTCTTGAAAATCTCTAGTTGAGAATAAGATGGTGCAAGAAAAAATGTTAAGAAAATCAACTTCCTTTGGGTGTGCAGAGTTATATTAAAGCTATAATGGAAAGATAACTCCAGCCCTAACTAGGCAGCGCTGCCTCTATCGCGTTAAGCTATCTTCTCTGGTGTGAGAGAATCTTTTAGCTTATGTCTTGCTTTAGTTAGCATATGAAAGAGAAGTATTTCTGCTACACTGCATCCTCTGTTAAGCCTCTTTTGTTGTCCTGAACAAAACACAATGCAAAGCTAGCCTGTTTTTTATTTTTTAGTATGTGATTGGAAGGCTGATGTAGCACCCCACTGCTGTACAGCACTTCTGTGGTCACAGGTGCATGTTATCATTAATATGCGATAGAAAAAGGAAATTTGATTTTGGATGTGGCAGTACTGAGATGGCAACACTGGGAAATTAAATAAAAGGAGCTGCGAAGAGGAAGAGAATATATGATGAAAACCCAAATTAAAAAGCATTATATTAACAATAAAATAGTCCAGAATAAAGTTAAAGCCACTGCCTGCTGGGTGGACCATGGTCACAGTGCTGTCCGGCACCGAGCATCCATAGGCACTGCGGCCGTGGGGAGGGCGCTGTGCTCGGAAGGCATCACAGAGCAATAACGAGAATGTGCTCTGCATAGGAAGTTACATTTTTAATTGATCATAACTTCCAA